>PVKE010012617.1:0-37991 GCA_004027555.1 Craseonycteris thonglongyai
TTTATTGTTTTTGACAGAGAGAGAGAGAGAGATACAGTCAGAGACAGAGAGAAGGGGGAGGGCCCAGAACAGTCTCCATAGTTGCACATCATTGGTTTTTCCACATAGTTTCATTCCACAGGTGGGCTGGGGCTGCACAGGGCAGGAACTGGGCCGGGGTCTTGCCCCGGTGAGATCTGAACTGGGGGCACTCCCCAGTACAGCATATGGGTCCGCACGGGCCGGGGCCGGGATTCGATCCTCGGTCCCCGGGGCTGCAAAGTGAGCGCCTAGCCCACTGAGCCATACCGACTTCCCCATGTCTGCGATTCTTGTTCCAGTGCAGAAAACAATTTTTCTTTACCCGTGAATGTGAAAATGTCAGTAGAAGAGGAGTGTGAAAGTGATTCTAGTAAAATTATTTTTCCTAAAAAATGGTGTGGAGTCGTTATTTTTTCATCATCAGATGAAGAGGATGAGAATATTGAAGAATGGCATGATCTGAGAGGTGATCAACCAAGGATTATACCTTTCACCTGTCCGTCTAGCTTTAGGATTGAAGACTTGAATGCAAAGTCATGTGTAACAGTAGAGAATTGTTATGAGCCTTGAAATTATTTAAAATTTATTAAAGAATGTAATTTTTAAAATTTTATATCATCAGTTAACATGCAATACCGTGGTCTGCATGAAAAGTACACTGTCAGTCACCGGTGACTGACGCGGTCCGAATGGAAAGGTCAGTGTCAGTCACCGGTGACTGACATGGCATTTAATGTGTTAAGGCCCTCCCATGGAGGTTGGCACAATGGTGGTCACCCTCAGGAACTTATATCCCATTGGAGCAATGGGCCACTGAAGATACAATAAAAGGTATTTCCTTTAGTCCCAGGCTCTGTGGAAATGTACAAAACCTGCTCAGCATCCTTGAGTAAAGCCTGAAAAGCATTAAAAATAGGCTTGTGTCCCTGATACTCCCCCACATGTAATGCATGAGTGAGCATGCATGTGCATACATACATGCACACAATGCACACACATGCATGTATTCATACATGCATACATGCACACAGGTATAGATACACATGCTCTCTCCACCCCTGAACTTCCAAGACAGAGAGGGGAGGAAGGCACCTCCCTTACCTGGTAGTAGTAGAAAGGGGACAGAACATAGTTTAACATCTCCTGGTGGAACACGGAGGTGATGCTTCCAGAAATTGGGGGGACCAGCCAAACCCAGTCAGCTGGGCAGCCCCCTCGAGACCGATACTCATTCTGCATGTACTTCATGAAGGACTCTGAAGCAGAGTGGTGATCCATGATGGTCACATTTTGCTTCTAAATGAGGAGGCAAGAAAGGGAGTTGAGGCAAGGGATAGGAGACTCAGGAGAGTAGTTTGTTGGCTGCAAGTTTTCCAGATAAACTATGGGAAGGTCTTGAAATCTGGGAATTATGACAGCAATTCCTCCTGGCCGCCTCGTTGCTGCTGAAAACAAAAACCTAAATGGAAACTACTTTCAGAACCTAAGAAAGAGCCAAGAAAATTAGCTTCACCATAGTCAGCCTACAGGTGACATAGTGACCTTCTGTTGGCCTTCTGGGGGCAGTGTCTGGCTTGACAGTCCATACTCACAAATCTCCGTGAACTCTTAACAAATGGCTCTCTATGGATGCTGATAAATCAAACCACAGTGTTTTTTCCCCCTGGCAGAGAGTTCCAGGAGTCACTTTCCCAAAGATGTGGCTCCCTTGGCCAGGAAGGGACTAGACCCCCTTGAACAGTACTAAAGCACTGGTGAATGCAATGTATGGAAGATAAGTCAGCACAATGTCACACATCCTAAAATTAGAAGTCATAAGGTCTGAGTCTTCCCAGAATGACCTAACAAGGGAAGCCACACCTCTCAATGTCAGGGGAAACTCATTCATTCAGGAGACATTTATTTAACGTAGTAGCTCAAACCATGGCCTCTTATCAGTTATGTGACCTTGAGCAATTAGTTCCTGAACCTAAGAAAACTAAGCGTCAGTTTTCTCATCTTTAAAGTGGGCAAGATAACAGTTTCTGCATGAAGTTGTTGAAAGAATCTAATAGGTTAATACAAGTAAAGTATAGAACATGCTCAATAAATGTTAGCTGCTACTGTTATTTCTGTCTGCCAGGCATTGGGTAAGGCATGGGCATTATAGAGGTGAAAGACGTAGTCCCTTCTATGCATCAGATTATATTCTAATGAGGGGAGGCAGAAGAAAGTCACCTGTTCATGTGATCTAGTAGAAATTACAACAGAGGTGGGTGCAGGTGTTGACAGAGGGCAAAGGAGAAGACTTAGTTAAGACAGAGGCCTTGAGGAGAGATGGAGGACTTCATAGACAGCTTCTAGGAGGACGTGAGTCTTGAGATATGGGTATAAGTTAGGCTGAGGATGGGTGTTCCTGGAGGAGGACGCAGCATGACTCAAGGCCAGGAGGCAGGAAAAAAACCAGCTTATGGAGGGCCCAGTAGATCCAGACACACCTTCTAAAATTTATACATGCACATATAGCAACTCCTGGTGCCAGACCAGTCTTAAGCCCAGGAGCTAATGATGATCACTATGATAATGATAGTGATATAACAATAATAAATAATAACAAGTAAACTAATGCTTACTGAGTGTTCACTATGAGCCTGGCAATGTGTAGCTAAATACTTTGCATATATTTTCATTTAATTCTTACTGTAACCTAGTGAGGGAGGTACTATTATTATCTCTGTTTTACAGATAAGGAAACAAGGCCAAATCTTTTGAAGTTTAATCTGAAGGAGGGTAATGACGAAGTACTATAGGCTCTTAAGCAGTAGAAGGATGTGGTCAGCAATGGTCAGCAGACAGACAGCTGAGCATCAGCAGATTTTCTGGGACATATCTGTATCCTGCCTGTGTCAGGATTGATGCTGGGATCTCCCAGGAGCCAGGATGTGTGGTCCACAACTGGCAGGGCCTTCCAGAGCTGGGCCAGCCCCAAGGGGCTCTTCCGGTCCTGTCTCAGAGCCACCACCCCTAATCAAGTACAAGCTTGACCTGCCTCTGGGGTGACCAGCCCTGGGGAACAATGTGTGATTGTAAATATTTACTGGGTGATTGTTTACTGTCAATTTCCTACTACACTCCACAAGGACAAAGTCTTTGTCTATTTTGTTCTCCACTCATGTCCTTAGCCCAACTTAGTGCCTGGCAGATGAAAAATGCTCACTAAAACTTTGCTAAATGAATGAATGATTCTTTGCCAGTAGTCTGGCTTCCATGGCATCTGCCGATTTTGTGGAGATGGTCCCAGTTTCTAAAGTAGTGTCTTCACACATCTTATAACTTCTTCCCAAAAGGAAGGGGTGTGTTTTTATGAATAAGAGCAGCAGATGGACCAGAGGGCTCAGCCCTATACAGTAACCAACATGCTGTCAGTGACTCCAAAGGGTGGATGCTGATTCAGTATAGGGAAGCAAGAGAACCAATGCTCATGTGGATGTGGGCTCTTGTTCATTCATTCAATGCATTCAATGCATTCATAGCATCTACCATGTACCAGATACTTCTAGACTCTAGAGGTGGAACAGTGAACAAGAGAGACAAGGCCCCTACCCCATGAAGCTTACATTCTAGTGGGGGAAACAAAACAACAAAGAAAAAAGCAGACATACTATATATAATGCCAGGAACTAGTAAGTATTATGAAAAAATAAAGACAGAGTTAAAGGAATAAGAGAGACAAGTCAGAGGTGAGCTGAGGGTGCCATTGCACATGGCATGACCATGGAGGGCTGCTCTAAGAAGGTGACTATTAAGAACTGGATGAAGGGAAGGAGCCAGTTGTGAAATTATTTGGGGGAAGACTGTTCTAGGCAGATAAGAAAACAAGTGCAAAAGCCCTGAGGCGGGAACTATATTGCTTAGTGTCAAAATAGCAAGAGCTCCAGCGTGCCTGAAAGAGTGGTAGAGGGTAAGGGCTGACTGAAACGGCTGGGGGATGAGGAAGTGCAATTAGATCTGTCAGTGGCTTTGCTGTAAAGAGAAGCAGAAAAGCAAGTTGTAGCTGGGCGACTTGTTTGGTTGGCTAGTCATTTATTTCTTTGAGATGGGAACTATTACAGCTAATAGATATTGATGGAACTGGTCCAGTGGAGCCATGGGTGATGCAGAGTAGGAAGGGGGAATATTTCCAGGATAAAGTCCTGAGAAATTGAGAGAGGACAGGATTCAGTTCTTAAGTGCAGGGATTGACCAATCTTGGGAGGTTGCCTGTTGCTTGAAGCATTTAAGTTTATATTAGAAGACCTGGAGTTAGTGAGAGGGTTTATTTGTCTCTGTATCCCCATCCCCTAGCACAGTGCCTCGCACAAACAGTGTTCAACACTTGTTTGATGCATGAATAAGTGAGCATTGCTGTCAGGGGAAAATCAAGTATGACATGAGTGGCTGGACAGATGACCTTCTAACCAGAAAGTCTTCAGACTCACAAAACACCAGACATACCTGGAAACTGTGGAGCACAGCAATATTGATCTCAATGACAGCCTGGTCTTTCCAGAGTGAGGCCAACTTGTGTGTTTCTAGGCCCATCCTTCTGCCCACTTCCTAAGAGGGAGAAAAATGGGATGAGTCTGTTGTTGGGACTCCACTCACAGGCCCCCACCTCCAGCCAGCCCAGCTGAATGGTCCTTGTTACCTCCATGATGTTGTAGCGCTGCACATCACAGAAGTCTCGGACCCCGATCTCTGTGCCCATGTACCAGCCATTAAAGGGGCACCCTGGGAACTCGAGGCCACCCACCTCCAGCAACATGTTGGACACTGCAGGCAGGGCATACCACTTCAGGTCCATCTCCCGGAACCATTCATACCTGACAGGGAGGCAGAGCCAGTGACAGTTGGAACCTTTACTTCTGCCCACCCTCAGCCCCTCGAAAAAGCTTCGGAAAAACTCAACCAAAAAAACTCCTTTTTAAGTATTGATCTCTAAGCTCTCCTCATCTAGAAAGGTGATTTGGATGCTGTAAGTGTCATTCATTAATTATACATTCATTTAGTCATCCATTCATGCAAACATTTCTTAAGCATCCAGTATGTGACAGGCCCTAAGCTAAATGCTGAGGACCCAACATGACATAGTGGTTGAAAACTCCAGTGTCATAAAGCCTGCATTCAAGTTCTGCCTTACTGCTTACCAACCGTGTGAAATGGGGTGTTATTTCACAACCTACGTATTCCCACCAGCAAAATAGGAACAATAGCATCAAATTCATTGGATTATTGTGATGATATCATTCATTTGTATATCCATTTGCTCCAGAAATACTTATAATCAAGCACTTACTATGTGCCAGGCACACTGTTAGGTGTTGGGGATATACTGCTGAACAAGAAAGATAAGATCCCTATTCTCAAGGCACTTGCAGTCTAGAATCTAGACCAGGGGTCTCCAAACTACAGCCCGTGGGCCGAGGCCCTCTCATCCAGTCCGTGGAGACCTTTTTATCTGAATAAAATAATATTAAATAAATAACTAAAAACAACATCTATGTTTTGATTCTTTTTTATTTGGACCTCGAGTGTGTAGTCAGCCCCCAAACTGCTGTTTGATAGTTAATGCGGCCCGCGGGCTGAAAAGTTTGGAGACCCCTGATCTAGACTACAAACAGATGAACAAATAAATAAATAAGAAAATAAAAACAAGGTGATGTTTTAGACAGAGGGTGAGGGTGCCTACTCTAGACTGAGTGTCCAGGAAAGCCTTCTGGGGGTGGGGTGGGGGGTGACATTCAGGAATACATACCTCACTGACAATAAGAAATGAACGCTGAGGAAAGGGCAGGGCAACAGCAAATGCAAAGGCCCTGAAGTGGTATATTAAAGGGACTAAAGTTCAGTATACTCAAGGGATGAAAAGAAGAGTCCAGCCCGATGTGTGTTGCATAGTGATTCACAACATATGGAGGTCTCTCTGTAATTATGAGGGATGGCCTGGAGCCAGGGCTGAAGCAGATGACTTCTTGAACTCACTGTAGCCCCCTACTTTCACCACAGTCAGGAGAGGGGCAGCTAAGAGAATTGGCAGGAAGGCAAAAGGGGCCTGCCCGGCTGCTCAGTGTGAGCATCTGAGGGACTTTCAAGGCTTCCTTGCCTGAGGTCACTGCTTCCCAAGCTCCTAGGGCCCCACCTGTCTAAACCCCTGCTTCCCCGCCACCATCAACATGTTCTCTTAAGTCTGAAGCCTGAGACACATGTGCAGAGTTGCTGTACAAGGGGGACAAGGCAGGCCTTGAAAGGCAGCTCTTTGGGCATCACCCAATGCTGGCTGGACTTTGGGGGTGGTGCCAGGAGGGACCTGAGGACTGAGGTCTCACTTAGGAGAGGGGGGCATGCATGTTAATTCACACCTCTAGTAACCTCAGACTACTTACTTGGGATGTTCCATGGTCACCTCAAGCACAAGGTCAGGTGGGATTTCGAAGAGCTCAGGGTCATGGCCATCAGCCTGTAGGACCAGGGGCACCACATCAAAGCGGCCGTACTTGGGCTTCCAGCCCAGGTTGATGCACAGCTGGGGGCAAGACAGGCCTAGTGAGTCCTCTGGGCTCAGGCCTCTTGACTCCTCTGGGCTCTACTCTGTCACCCACTGAGGCTGGATTCAGTACCTGGGTGAACTCCACACAGGCAGGGTCGCCTCTGATGGTGCCATCAGGCATCTGGTAGCCAGCATACCGGATAAGCTGAGAATTCCAGACCCGGAAGTCGTGTTTCCCATCACTTCGCTGGGGGAACACAGTGATGGCTGACCTTCCTCAGGAAAAGGACAGTGCTGTTTACCACCTGGCTTCATCTGGGCCTCCCAGCCACCACCCACTGTTCCCCCTCCCACTTCTGTCTTCCCACTGCTCAGCCCTCTGCACCCAAGCTAACTGAATCCAACTCAGCAGCTCCCCAACATGCCAAGCTCTCACTAGCCACTGTGTAACTGGCCCCACTTCATGACATACCTTCTTCTTCCTTCTTCTCCCTCCAGCTGCAAACCTTCCTTCAAGGCCAGCACAGGGACTGGCCCCTCTAGGCAGCCCACCCATCCCCTGGGCAGGGTTAGCTGCCCCAGCCCTTTTCCTTGCTGCACTGTATTTCTCTCCCTGAAGTGAAGTTAGTTGGATTCTTCCTAGTGCAAGTAGTAGGCTCCCGGTGGGCTGAAGTGGCGTCTTAGGAGTTTAGTCACCTCCACATCCCTGCCACCCTACCCCTGTGCTTACTTAGCTCTTTGTTGGATTCCTATTGGGTGGGCACTGAGTGTTTGCTGAACAGAAGAATGAATAACTAATCAAATGAGCTGTTCAATCCTATCAGCCTTGACTTCTTTGGTTTGGGGTAGGAGCAGGTAAGGCAGAAGGTGGGGATTGATGAGCAGCGATGTTCCACCTCTAAGAGAAATACCACATTGGAACCTCTCATCCTCTCTAAAACGTGGGGAGCCCTAATTTTGCTTCTTCAATATCCCCCCACCCCCTCCAAATGGTTCCCAGTCAGAAGGAAACCAAGGAAATAGGCTACTAAGGGGGGCTAAGTTCATGGAGGCTCAGCTCACTACTAGGGTTGCCTAAAGACACCTGAATCTCTATTAATCTTTCTCTATGTTTTCTCCTGAAGCCAGAGATACTGCCCCTAAACCCATCTGCATCTTTTGTCTCAGACTCAGGAAGAGGAAGGGCCCCAGCCACAGCCTCAAGAAAGGTACCCTCACCTGATGTTGCCATTGTTGGTGGCATAACGCAGGTGTCTACAGATATGCTCGAACATTTCCTGGGCAGTGGAACAGCTTCGGGCATCGAAGACCTGCACACAGCAACCCAGATCATACCCGTCAAGGACTGTGAGGACACAGGGCTCGGGCTGATCGGGCCAAGGGTGTGGCCCAGATGCCCACAACCCAAACATCTAGCAGAGAATTGCATTCTCCTCTGTGCATGACATCTCCCACCTCAGGGTTGCTCTGTTTATCCTTTCTCCTTCCCTCCCAAGGGAGCCCAGGCAACCCCACTTGGAAGACCCTATCAAAACCCAAATCCCAAGAAAATCTGATTTTTAAGCTTCATGAGCCAGGCATCTCCTGCCCCAGCCTCATTTCTTTACAGCATGAGCACATTTGCACCAGGCCTCTAGCACATTTCATTACAGCTAGTCAGTTTCACTGGCATTTCTCATCAACTTTTTTTGTCTAAGTGACTTCAATATTATCTAGCATTAAATGATCCCCCAATGTGAAGACGGCCTAGGAGACTAGGATAAAGAAAATGTTTTCCCGGAGCCAAGAATTCAACCAGTCTAGGTAAACAACCTCTCTTACAGCACTAGGACTTCAATAATAATAATAACAAGGTCATTTGGTTTGATGTTGACATTTAGTCTCCCGAATTTAACACAAGAGACAAAGAGCAGCTAGAAATGCTGGTGCTAAAATTGGATTCCAGACTTCACAGAGGGCCCCCATCTCATGTTCAGGAATGTAAAGAAAGAATCCAAGGCCCTGATTTCAGTCTGGGGTGCCCTGGACACAGCTCTGATCAGCTGTCTGGGCCATCTGCACAGGGCCTGCCTGCACTGCTGGCTTCCTCTCCCATGCAGGTCTAAGGAAGTCCACCTGTAAGTTGGACCACTGGATCCTCCCAATGCAGCGGGGGGCGTTGCGCCAAGCCTGCTTGGTGGCAAAGATGAGCTCATCTCCAGTCAGCTGGTAGGTTCCTGTCGTTTCTATTTCCTTTGTTACGGCTTCCACCCGGGCCAGATGTTTCTCTATTTTTGCCCTGGGGGACAGGAAGATAACAGGAAGATAAACAATGAGATGGCCTTTAATGGGGATTCATTCAATCCACAGAAGCAGGAACTGAACTAAGACACCAGGAGGGCAAGTTGTCTCTCATGGAGACTGTCCTCCAGGGCCAGCTTCATGGGTGTGTGACCCAGGCCCTCAGCTTAGAAGGGCCCATACTTGGTTTCATGGTCTGTTGTCACTGTCTTAAAATTCATAAATGCTTTTGAACAGGGAATACACATTTTCATGTTTACACTGGATCCTGCAAGCTATGTGGCTGGTCCCAATCCCTTCAGCACCCTGTTGTTTGTAGGTGTTCCTTCTCTAATCACGTTCATCTCAGTTTGGTGAGCATGAATTGCAATCATTCTGATACATGCAAGACCCAGAAGAGCTTCTACCACGCCACAGCGGCGTCCTGCCTCTCGACCAAGTAAGCGGCCATCCACCTCCCTATGGTTAAGAGATGAGCCAATCTGTCCTACAGCAGCTCCTGTGTGCTGAGTCCTTGCTAGGAGCCAGGTACTGGGTAAAGCCATTCACAGACAGGGTCTCTGGAGTCTGTAAGGGTAGCAGTTTCATGTCCATTTTATAGTCCGATGCATCAGGGATCTAGAAGGTTAGGTAGCTACATAGTACATAAGTGTGATAAAGAGCGAAGTCATGACTCATACTGAGGTTGCCTGATGCCAAGCGCAGGCTCTCAACCTTCCACCTTCCATCCTAGGGGGAACTGCAAGCTCAGAGATGTTGAGGGCCTGCCCACGCTTTCCGGGACAGGCCTGACAGGGACTAGCTCTCAGGACTCAGCCTGCAAGGCTCCAGGGCCTGCTCAGGGAGAAGCCCCCGACAGCTCAATCCATCACCGAGTCTCCAGCATGCTGTGTCTCAACCTCTGCACTGCTCAGTCAGCAATCCCATATGAAATTTCTACACTGGCTTCTCTACGCTCTAAGACTTGAAAAATATCCCACAGGGAGGAGGCAGGGATTCAGCCAGAAAGGCTTTGAAACACACACACACACACACACACACACACACACACACAGCGCAAACTTGAGATTTCCAGTCAGCACCAAAGATGTTTGAAATGGCAATAAACGAAACTATTTAAGGAATGAACTCCTGATTAAGAAGCGTGGACAACGCAGAACAAAATGGCCTTTCTGTGGATGAAGAGTATCTCAACAACTCTTCCTTGATTAAAGAAAAAAGCTCAAAGACAAAACACTTGGTACTATTTATCTTCAAGGATACTCCTGGCTTGAGGACTTGCTGGGTGAAGGTTGAGGTTATCCCACCACAGGAAGCCCTCCCTCCCCAAACAAAACTTCTAGCAGTGCTTCCTGGATTCATCCAAGCATGAACACCAATGTCGTGAGTGGACTTGGTAGTGTTACCATATGACTACATAAGAAAGGCTTATTTTTTACATTTTTACTCAATTCCTTTAGAGTGTTATATTTTACCACTGTTTTCATATAGTCACATTTCTGAGACATTAAATATGCTATGATGTCTATTCTGGGAAAAAAAAAAAGAGAGAGTGGCTTTTGGCATCAGCAAACTGGATTGGAACAGGACATTCAGTAAGTTACAATTTTGAACTATACAATCCTTCCTTCATGAAAGTCTGAACCCACCCAGCTGTCAGTGCTTTTGGCTGCTAGTAGAATTGTGGGACAGACTACCAGTTGTCATTCACACCCCCTGCAACTTCTTAGGGGTCCCAAGTATGGACTTGAGACCATGAGAAATGGATCTTCCCTCAGTGAGGGGCAAATAAGTTTGAATAGCCACCAAGAGCAGCCCTGCAGACTCCTCATGCTAATACCTACCCAGTCGCCATCCAAACTCCAGCAGGACCACTGAGGTCCAGCATGGAGTCAGATTCAAGGTCAAAGAGCTGAACTCTAGAATACTGAAGTTAAAGGCAGGGGCTCTGGTTCCAAACTGCCTGGGTTCAAATTCCAGCTCTGGAACCTCAGAATGTGTGACTGTGAACAAGTTTTATCTCCATGGATTCAGTTTCCTTGTCTGTAAAATGGGGAGGATTATTGGTACCGCTCTTATAGAAGAGTGGTGAGCATTACTTATAAGGCACTTACGCAGGCCCAGAACATACTCAGTGCTCAGTAAATGTTAGCATTGATATAGTGGCTCAGTGAAGCCTATCAAGAAAATTCCTGGACCCTAAAAGGCTCATTCGTCAACAACCAAGCTGAAAGCCCAAGGATCTTGAACTCCCCCGTCACAAAGCACTTCTGTGGAGGTTCTCGTTCCACAGCACACACAGCAGGTCCCCTGCTGTGACCCAGTTCTCAATCCAGATGTACATTAGAACCATCTGGGTAGCTTTTAAAGAATAGCAATGTTGGCTGCCTCCCCACTTCCTGAGATCCTAACGTCCTTGGCCCAGGGGACCCTGGCATCAGTATCTTGCAAGGTCCTCAGGCCACTCTATGGTGCAGCCAGGGCTGAGGACCATGGGCCCTGGAAGATAAGGGCCTCCCTCATTCAAAGACTCCAGGTCCCTCTCAGCTCAGACATTATAGGGTCATTGGAGAGGAAGTGTGGTATCACCAGGAGTCACTCTTTCTGCCACAGGGGTCCCCGATGAACTCCTGTGGCTCTCTTCACACAGTAAGTGCCATGTGGGGCTGCACCATAGAAAGCCACATTCCCCTCGCAGCCCATTAAACAGCAAATCCATGCCCTTGGCCATTCTGTTTTACAATCCCTTTGGGCATTTTTATTTTAAAGTTTTAAAGGGGGCTACATTTAAAGTCATATATTTTATGAAATCCAGAAATATGAAACCCAACACAATTCCGTGCAGTGAGCACCACCTGCCTTTTGCAAGTCTGGCAGCACAAATTCTAGCTGGAAGTGGGTGACCTCAGGCGGGTCACTGGGCTTCCATGTTCACACCTGTAGGGTGAGGGTTTGGCGAGGTGGTCTTGAAAGTCCTACCTGTCACAAACATTTCATAATTAAAAGATGTATATCAAATCATAATCAAGGTGACCATGTGCCAGGACACTGTTCTAAACATATTTAATCCTCACAACAATCATATAAGTCAGATACTATCATTACCCTCACACTTTTACAGAAAAGAAAGTTAAGTCACAGAGAGAGGGTAAACAGATTTCCAAGGATACAGAACTGGTTACTTGGAGAGCTAGGATTCAAACTTAAATAGTTACAATTCTCGACCCACACTTAAAAAAAAAAAAAAAAAAAGATTTATTTTACTGTTTTTGACAGACAGAGACAGAGAGAGACAGAGAGAAGGAGGAGGGCCCAGAGCAGTCCCCATAGTTGCACATCATCAGTTTTTGACATACCGGTAGTTTCATTTCACACACAGGTGGGCGGGGGGTTGTGCAAGGCAGGAACTGAGTGGGGGCCTCCCTCATGGGAGGCACACCTTCAGGGCTGGGGGCCGAACCGGGGGCCTCCAAAATAGGAAACTTGCCTGGCAAGAACTGAACTGGTAGCCACACCCCAGTTCAGCATATGGGTCTGCACGGGCTGGGGCCGGGATTTAATCCTCAGACCCTGGGGCTACAGAGCAAGTGCTCAAACTGCTGAGCCAGCCTGGCTTCCCCATGACCTACACTTTTAATCACTATTGCTCTGCCTCTTTGTCTTACGATTATGAAAACCTACTCTGGGGTCTTTTGTCCTTGGAGGACTATACTTTAGTCCTGGATCCACTGTAATCTGGGAAGGAAAGAGGTCAGAGCGAAATGGCTGGAAACAGGAGAGCTCCCAGGAAGAGGAAGGCAGAGGATCCTGCAAGAAGTGAGCCTTACTCTTTGAAGGAGCTGTAATACTGGTTGACAAATTCTATAGCTTGAGGTAGAAGCTCATCTGGGAGGGTAGGCTTGGCCCTGGGTCCTCTGGTCAAACTTTTGGAGTTCATGATGGCTCCCAGACAACACTTAGACTTGCAAGCAAGATCCTGGAAAGAAAGAGGCAGGTGGTGAGGCAGGGCTGCTTGGCCCTCCAGGTAGGTGTTAGTGGCCATCCTCTTCCAAGGCTACCTCTCCTGGTCACCTCTTCCTATTCTGGCTACTCCAGTTCTCTGCCCCCCTTCTTTACCCCTGTGGTACCTTCTCCTTTAGGGTTTACCAGGCTTTCTTTCCACCCAGATCAGGCTTTCTTTCCTCTACTGGCTGGATCCCAGTGGGTCTGAGCGGTGGTGCCCCCTTGCCCTGCCCCACTCCGCTCAGTCTCTGGCCCTATTCCCAGCCTGCCCTAGACCTAGGGCAAAGTCAACAGCTCAATTGCTGGAAACATCTCAACTACCTTCTCATTTAATAAGGCTGATGTGGTTCCTGGGAACACACAATTAGTGTTCAGCCAAAATGAATTGAAACGAGAGGGTGCAAATCCCAAAGTCAGAGGATGGCACAAAAAAAGTACTGGAATGGAGTACACCCAAATGTTAACCAGTAATTTCTGGAAGCTGTGGGAAATCATTCTGCTTTCCTGATTTTGAAATTTTCAATTCTTTCCCATTTAGATGCATTAGACAGAACGCATTCTGAAGTTTGAATGAGAAACTTAGAAATTAAGAAGGAGCCTTAAAGGACACTTAGTCCAACTACTCTTGGATGCTTGGACCTCCTTCTAATCTTCCTGTCAAATAGCACTTGAATCCTTCCAGTGACAGTGAGCTTACTACCTCTTGGTATAGTTCAGTGCAGCCTTGGGCAGGTCTGTTAGAAAATTCTCCCTTATACTATGCTGAGATACATGCCTCTCTAGGAAAAAATGACTTTATTCCTGTAACCATTGATCTCACCTCTGGCTTAGCCATTACCCATGAGGGGGGTTCACAAGGAGATGGCGTAACTTACTTCCTCAGCACACTTTGCCCAAGCTGACGATTATTTGCTTCACTCAGGGAGGATATCTTTTTGATCTGCTAACAGCCCTGATGGCTTCACTGGCTTGGAACAAAGGTAGTTCTCCCTGAAGCCCCCGACTTCTCACCCCTTTGGCTTTGTTGTGAAGTGTGTCTTGGAAAGTCATCCCACTGCTCCAGTTTTTGATCCTCACATGCTGTGGACAGGCTAATGGGGACACATCCAGGGATTCTGGAGATTTCTAAGAGGGGAAAAAAACAGAGATTTCCAAATGCCTCCACCCCAAGGACCCCAGGGGACTCTCCTGGTCCCTAGGCTGTGGGTGGGGTGGGGAGTGGAGGGTGGGCATACAGGTCTGGGTGTCAGTCCATGTCCATCCTCCCTTCCCGGCAGCCTGGCCATCTGGGCCCGTGCCTGCTAAGAGCTCCAGGTGCCTGGACCACTGGCCAGGCTTCTCTCCTCACCCAAGACTCTGCCAAATGCTGCCTCAGAGGAGCTGTTAGAGGAGGGCTTAGGTTAGATGTGAGGGAGATTGCCATCACAACCAATGCTGCTGAGAACACAAATCAGGATAAGAAAGAATGTGCCACTGTCTTCGATGGAGGCATTTAAGAAGGTGAAAACCATCTTCTTTCCCACCCCCACCCTCCACCCATTATCTTTGCCTACCTCCATAGGGAAGAATGAACAAGTGGAATAGAGGCTGGGGGCTGGGACCCAAAGCTCAGTGGCTGAGTCTGAGATTATTTTTGAGTGTCCTACTCCTGGCTCCATGGATAGTCCCCTCTCACCCACGCCTGCCAGCTTACATAGCCAAATCATCCAGGTGCCACCTTAGGGGCCACCACTTCTGATCACTACAGATCACCCTGCTCTCCCCAAGCCTTTCTTGCCCTCACCTGTGCCGCCCAGGTCTCCACTCACTGCCCAGACCCCAGCTTCCACTAGGCTGCTCAGCCTGCATCTGCCTGAGCAAGAGGGCAAGGGGCTTCCCACAGCTGGGTGACTCACTGACCTTTGCCATCCCCGTAAAGGGCTGGGGAGACTCCTTCCGGTGCTTGCCCGGGCTGTGACACTTGGGCTCATCTTCGATCACTGGACTGTGAAAGGAAGCAGCTACCATGAGATGGAGTATCTGAGGGCAGACAGGGGTCTTGCAATCCCCTCTACCAGCCTGCCATGTGATGGGTGGGGAACTGAGGGTCAGAGGGTGGGAGTGAATTGCTCATGGGCTCCCACATGGTGGATGTGTGGATGTGGTAGGGGAGGCAGTCAGTCAGGCTAAGTGATGGAGTCCTCATCCCACCCTCTGTCCTCTTCTCTTCCCTTCCCTCTACAAAGCCAAAAGAGACACCAGAGTCCAAAGGATGCCCCACGGAGGTTCTGGGGAGATGCCCCCCTCAGAAGCCAAGTACAAACATGGTGGGCAGAGAACAGCCCCTCCCAGACCAGCAACACTGCCTCACACCCCCTCATTTGGGGGGATTTCAACTGTTTAATTTAAAGCATTTGATTTGTCTTGGTTTATTGATTTATTCTAAAATTTTATTGTTTTAATGTTAAACATACTTGTACATAAGTAGAGATAATAGAGTAATAAACCCCCATAGGCCATTCATCCAAATTCAAAATCATTCAACAATGATCTAAAGCTGGCCAGTCTTGTTTCAATTCTACTCTCCCAGCTCAGCCATCAGTTTAGAGCAAGTCTGAGATGCCCTGTCATCTATAAATACCTCAGTAAGTATTTCTGGAAGATAAAGACTCTTCTTTAAAAACATATTGATTATATTTATTTTAAAACAGCAGATTGACGGGACTTTGCCTGTACTTTGGAGAAGGAAAAAACCTTAATAGGCTGAAATCACTCAGAAACTTGCTTCTGGTTTGGGATTTCAGGTTCTCTCTCCTGGAAAATGCTATAGAGAACAGAAGGCATGTGACTGACTCCTGTGGCCGTATATGCGTGAGCACTCTTGTAAGGGTCACACCCCACATGTGCCTCCTCCTGGGGCAAATCATACTCTTGGGAGCACTTTAGTAAATCTTGTTGTGTTCCATATTGTTTGCACTGTTTTCTGGAGTGTGCATGCTTGTGTATGCACTTCCAAGTAGAAGGATGATTAAAGCGCATTGCAAGGGTCTTTCATTTCCCACTTTCTACATATTTGTGATGATGGAAGACAAGGGGCAACCCTCAAAAAAGTAAAATTTATTTATAAAAATTGGGTATTTATTCTTACATGTTTAAACTTTAGTCACCTTCAAAGTCCTCTCCGTTTGATGCCATACACCTATTGAGATGTTTTTTCCACTGCTCAAAACAGTTTTGAAATCATCGATTTTGATGCTTTTTAGTGCTTCTGCTGTTTAATGGTTCACCTATTTTACATTGGCAAAATGCTTCCCTTTGAGGACTTTTGTTTGTTTGTTTCCATAGGGAAATAAACAAACAAAAAGTTGCTTGGGGCAAGATCAGGTGAATAGGGAGGGTGAAGCATGGGGATCATGGCATTTTTAGTCAAAAATTGCCAAACACTCAAGCATGGTGTGGACAGTCATGTTGCATGTTGTTTGTGTAAATCATTCATTGTGAAATGGGCAGAGTCTCCCCCAAAATTCACCGAAGCTGAATGTAGCCTCTCACAAGAACACCAGCTGGTACATTGATGCAGATGGGTTCCTAGAACACTCATTTAGTGGAGTATGCCTGTACTAAAAGGGGCCTGCTCTCCAGAAGATAATTCCAGTGTTTTTTGAGTCCCTCTTCGTATGATAAAAAGCATATATTGCTTTCATTATTGGAAAAAGTAGGGAAGCCAGGATGGCTCAGTGGGTTAGATGCTCACTTTGTAGCCCCGGAGACTGAGGATCGAATACTGGCCCTGGCCCGAGTGGACCCATATACTGAACTGGGGAGTGCCCCCAGTTCAGTTCTCACTGGAGCGAGACCCCGGCCCAGTTCCTGACCTGGGCAGCCCCAAGCCCACCTATGGAATGAAACTATGTGGAAAAACCAATGATGTGCAACTATGGAGACTGTTCTGGGCCCTCCCCCTTCTCCCTGTCTCTGTAGCTCTCTCTCTCTCTGTCAAAAACAATAAAAATAAATCTTTAATTTAAATAAATAAACAAATAAATCTTTAAAAAAAAAAGAAAAAGTAATGCCCATATATTTATATTAACATTATATAATTTTCTACATACATTGCAAAGCAGCATTATATGATTCACGACTAGGAGATAATGCCCCTTTAAGAACATAAGAACATAATCTTGCAGCCCTGTGCAGCAGCCTCTGTGTGACCAGCTTTCATCACCTCTCTGACAAGTGTACCCAACCAGAAAAAAGCCAGTAGAGGGTAATCTGGATGTTCAGAGCAGGTGAGCCATGGCTGAGCATTCACCATGGAACTGCTTAAATAGGACGCTGTTTTGTGGCTGGGGTCCTCAGTGAGAATGCTTACTATTCTTCTCAATCTTTTGCCATCATCCCTCACCCAACCCTCACCCTGCTTGTTCTTGCTTCCCCTCACTTACTTCTGGTCACAGACCTGGAGAATTTGACAGTAACGTTTAAATTGTGAAGCAATGTCTTTGTACACTTGATATAACTATTGTCCCCAACTATTAAAAAGCCACCTGAAAATCCACTGTACAGATGGACTATAGGGAGCCTGATCCCAATGTCTGTGCCTGTTTATTTAGGTTGTACCTAGTTTCTCCACTGTTATAAATGATGTCTCAAACTGTAGTGTCTGGTGGTGGAGGTGGAGGTGGTGGTGGTGTGTGTGTATACAAGCATAGAAAAATAGTTGTAAATGTGAACAATTACTAGCAATAATCACAAAAGCATGGGTGATTTGAATTTTATTTTATATTTGTCTGTACTTTCCAAATTTGTACAGTGACCACGAATTCCTTTCATAATTGGAAAAAAATATTTTATTTTGAAAATAAATCAACAAAGCTATGCGCTGCTCCCTTGCTCCTGTGAGCAGAGTTCTTTGGGCTAGGTGCTGGGAGATGGGGTCACCAGAAGCCAGGTGAGCATATTAAGGATCTGGATACTTCAAATTACTGCGTCATCTACCCAGAGACCCCTACAATTTGGCTAAACCCACAGATGTGCTTGGTCCTGCTTGGTCCTTCATGTGGACCTGCCATCACCAGGAGTGCTGGAGTGTGGTGCTTGCCTAGACCCTGGACATCCACAAGCCTTTGAGTGACAGGGGACACTGAGGTGAGAGCTTCAGTCTGTGCCTCGTTTTGGGGCTAACCTGGGTCCCTGATTCCCCTGAGGTCCTCACTCCTTCCCACTCACCCACCTCTCCATACACCAAAGGTGGGACACAGAGGCGCTCTGGGAAATGGATCTTAGACCCTGGGGCAAGTACGCCTGGACCTGGGTTAGTTATTCCCCATGAAATAACAATACTGAACATACCAGTAATTCCCATCATACTGTTCTTTACAGTTTACAAAGCAGAAATTCCTGTCTGTTAAACAAGTTGTCAAACAAGAACCTTTTTGCTCTCTTAACCATCTGTCCTAAACGGTGTAGCAGTCCTAGTGCTGAAAACTCCAGAAAGCTCCCAAGGGCTGAAACATCCACGATTCCTACTGCAGCCTGCATAGATGCCCATCATGGGTGCATGTGGTGCGTCTCTGCTCTTAGTGGCTTCTGAATTTGCAACCGAGGAAAACACTTTAAGTAAATTCTCATCGGAATCCTACCAAGCAACTACTCCACTCCTCATTATTTTCACAGAAAACCGAGGCTAGGTGCCACGTGGGGTTGGAGCCCGGTCCCTTCGCGGGAGCCGCCCGCGTCCCTCCCAGGGCAGAACGCGACCCCGGCCCGGCGGGAGTACCTGGCTAGGCGAGGGCCACAGGCGGGCTGCGGCCGCAGGATCCTGCGTAGGAGCCGGCAGAGCCGGGGCCGGGCGGCCTCACACGCCGCGCCCAGCCCCTCGCGCATGGCCTCGGCGCCGGCGCAGCTCCAAGGCGCCCCGCTCTGCTCGGCGCTCGCTGCTTTATCGCCGCCGGACCTCGCGCCCGCCCCGGGGCGGAGCGAGCCGGAAAGGCGGCCTGGACTCGGCTTTACCCACGCCTGGCCCTGGGCCCGGGTGTGTGCCCAGGCCCCGCAAAGCCAGCGGTCCCCGGCGGGCCTACGCCGGGAAGTCCCTTTTGGATACCACTGGACTTTCTCTGGGCTAAGACCCTGGGGCAAGTACGCCTGGACCTGGGTTAGTTATTCCCCATGAAATAACAATAATGAACATAACAGTAACTCCCACCATACTGTTCTTTACCGTTTACAGAGCAGACATTCCTGTCTGTTATTTCATCTACCCTTTACTAAATCCAGTCAAGAAGGCAATTCTATATTATCTCCACCTTTGAGAAGGAAGTTGAAGGCACAGAGAGTTTAATAATCCTTTAAAAACATTTTTTTGATTTTTTAAAGATTTTTTTGAGAGGAGACAGAGACAGAGACTGAAGTGGGGAGGGCCCAGAGCAGTCTCCATAGTTGTACATCGTTAGTTGTGACATTGTTTTAATACACACAGGTGGATGTGGGGCTGCTCTGGGCATGAACCAAATTGGGGGCCTCCCTCATGGGAGGCAAGAACCTTCTTGCCATTCCAGTAGTTCCGAGTTTCACCACATTCAGCATAGATTTGTTCTGCTGGGGATGGAATTCAATTCCCAGATCTCGGGTTATAAAACAAGTGCTCAAACTGCTGAGCTATCCCAGCATCCCAAGTGTGAAAATCTTGCCGGAGGCCACTAGCAGCCCCAGGGCCACAGCTCAAGCTCTCTCACCTCTTAGGGCTGCCTGGGGTTATTTCTTTGTACAGGAAGACCTCTTGGGTATATTTAATCCCAACCCAGATTAAAGAGTAATGAAAGTAGTGAATATTTATTCTGAGCCAGCTGCAACCCAGCTTGGTTCTATTCCAGATTCCATATATCTTCACCTAGATGTTTTTATTTGCCTTTGTCTATACAAAACACACACACACACACACACACACAAAATGTTCATTTTCTAATGATTTGTTTACATAAAATACAGAACCATTAGTCTCATATAATAGGTTATGGATCTTATTATACCTGAATGGATTTGGGAAATTTAAAAATAAAATATACATTAATTGGTGTCCACTGTTTTCAGGATAAAATCTCCTTTGCATTGGTGCTTCCTCTTCCAGTAATACCCACCCCACCCCAAACCTTTACTGTAGGTTGCAGTTCAATTGGGTTTTCTCCCACCCTACTCTGCCTCACACTATAGCCAGGCCAGGCACCCTCACAGGATCCTTTGCATTCTCCTGTAACTTCCAGTCTACCGCTATGTCCTACCCAACTGCTACCCCTATTTATAGAGCTCTTTAACATCCCATTCTGCATATACTCCTCCCCAAAGCAATGAGGAAGGCACCTTTCCCCTGTTCCCTCCCTTACAGCAGGAACTGAGTTTCCTTTCTCTGTCCCTTTCCCAGTCCAATACATAGTAGGTCCTCAGAGAGAGCCCATATAATGTAGAGGTTATGAATTTGAACTTGGTTCAAACCTCAATTCCACTACTTTCCAGATACTGACCTTGAGTAAATCATTCAATCTTGTAAAATAAGGATTACAAGAGTTTCTGCCTCATTACTGACTGACATTATAATGACTTTATAAATGTTATCTATTATTTTTAGCTGTTGTGCATGCAATTAATAAATGGCACAGGGATGCTGGAATAGCTCAGTGGTAGAGCACGTTCCTGGAAATCGCAAGGCCTGGGGTTTGTTTCCTGGCCCCAGCCTGTGAAAACCCATGTGCTGAACTGTAGTGCAGCTGGTAACCACCTATATAACTGCAGCGAAGTTTCTCACCTCCCAGTTTGGTTCCCACCTGGCTCAGCCCCACAGTCACCTGTGTGGAATGTCACAACTAGTGATATACAACTGCGGAGACTGCTCTGGGCCCTTCCCCCATCTATCTCTCTCTCTCTATCTCTCTCTCACCTTCTCTCAAACAATAAAATAACTTTTAGAAAACAAATGTTCAATTTATTGTTTACTTAATAAACAGAAGGGATTCTTTGACAGCACCACGAGTCCCCCAGCACAGTGCCAGGTGAGTAGCTCTCAGCAAATAATGGACTGGAACATGCCCAGAACCAAAAATGTGGCCGCCCAGTTTAGTGATTACAAGCCAGACTGCCAGATTTGACTCGTGGCTCTGTCATTTGGTAACTGTGAGATCTTAAAAATTACTTGAACTTTTAGGCTTCAATGTCCTTCTTGCTACTGTAAAAGGATGACAAAAGTTCCTTCCTCATGGATTGTTGGGAGGTGGTAAATGAATTACTGTGTGATATTTTCTCTCCATCACCTCTAATATCTAATTGGAGCACTTCCACCAGCCCACCCAAGCTTTAAAAGATGGATAAATTCGGCTGGTTTGTTTCAGTTTAGGGCCCTCAGTCTGAGCTCAGGTCTGAATGACCCCAAAACGTAAGTGCTATTAGAGAGTATGAGATTCAGGGCCAAAAGCTGAGGGCCACACCATAGGGGGTAAGGGAGGATTTTGAAAGACAGGGCATGGATTCAGGCACTTGGAAACTGAGGAGGGTTGGGTTGGCCAGGTAGGATGGGCCCTCAGTCTGGGAAGGGTGATCATGTAGGACCTTGATCAGGCCTCAGTGTGGAGATAGGCAGTGGGTAGCCACTGCAGACACTAGAGCAAGAACATGGCTTGCTGGAAGTCAAATTGAAGTGAGAGAGGACAGAGCTGGTGTCGGGGGCTGCAACTGGGGAGGCCAGTCAGCAGGGACTGCGGCCATGAGATGAAGAGAAGGAAGAGACAGTGATTTGGTGACTAAGAAGATGCCTGGGCTTTAGGACCTCCCCAGATCCTGGCAAGAGCAATGAAGCCTCTGTCAAGCCTCTGTCACTCGGTAGCACTTGAGTCTGAAGAGCCAGGAGGACATCTGGAAGCTATTCAACCCTGTGTTTTCATCCCTTGGTCTCTTGGCCACCTCGACTACCATAGCCCAGACTGCCTGGTTTCAACCATCCTCACTTCTAGTTTAATCCACACACCATACCTGGACTGTCTTGCTCAAGAAGTTACAGTAGTTCCACACAGCCAAACAAAAGCATGTGCTAATCCCCTTCTTTGTGTTCGAACCCTTTGAGCTCTAGCCTCATCTCTCCTATCCCTCTCCCACCGGCAACCCCAGGACCACGCACAGTTACACTTGCTTCTGTCTTTGAGTTTTTGCCCACCCTGCTTCCCTTCCTGGAATGTCTTCAATACTTCTCACCTCCCCGCATTCTAGCTACTCTTCCAAGTCCACCTGGAGCCCACTCACATGTGAAGCCCTTATAGAGGACTGTTTAATGTAACTCAACCTTGTCCTACCTGCTAATAGCAACAACAATGATGACAACGGCAACACATGTCATTTATTGAGCACTTACTCTCTGCCAGGCATGGCACTAAGTTGTTTACATGTGAAAATTCATTTCATTCTTACCACCACCACAGAAAATAGACCTTACTACTTCCTCCTCACAACTAAGGAAACTGAGGCTAAGAGACTTGCCAAAAGTCACAGGGCTAGTAAGAGGCAAGACCACCTTCCTGATCCCAAGCCCATGCTCTTAACCCTGCTGCTTTTGTGCACTTAGGGTTGCCAGGCTGCCCACCTTCAGGGGGTGCCCTGCCCGCTGTAGTACGTGGGAAAGGCTCCTTTGGGACTCTGGGACTGTGAAGCTGCCCCATGTGGACCAAGGCTTTGGTCTGATTCATGCTTTCATGTTATTGCTGAGTGACTTGTCCTTCACCTGAGCAGGACTCAACCTGCAGCCCGAGGTGATGAACTCTATCAGACTCTGAAAGGCTGTCTACTGGCAGACTGGTTGGCTGAGTGATTCTGTCAGTTCTGCCTCCAGCTTGCTTCCCCTATAGCAAGTGGTGTGTGTGCGTGTGTGCGCGCGCGTGTGCGTGTTCAAATTCCAACCCCGTAAATACCAGTTACATAACTGGAGGAAGTCACTCTCCTCTTAGAGCTTCTGCTTCCTCATCTGGAAAATGAGATAATAACTCACACTTCACAGAGCCACTGAGAAGACGAGCTGGTATGCAATGCCTGTGATGTGCCTTGGAGCCGACTGGCATGGAGTTGTCCTCAGTAACTGCAATAAACCCTCACACGACGTATGGGCATACTAAGTGCGTTCTGTGCACACCCTCCTTTCACCTCCACCAAGCTGTGCGGTGGGCCCCAGTGCTGTTCCCATCCTGCTGATGAGCACATCTGAGGCTCAGAGAGGTCAAGCTGCCCTGGGTCACAGAGCAGGCGAGCCCCGGTTATGCAGCACCGTATAGCACAGCGCAGGGCTTGGGTACAGTTTGTCTAACATCCCAGTGCTCTTCACCAAGTTGATAATCAAAGTATCTACTGTTGAGGCATGTGTGCTGGCAGATCAGAACAGACGCTGCCCAGGTTGTGCCCCACAACTCTGACCACTGGGTTCTATTGTCTCCCATTCTCAAGTCAGGGATTCCATATTCCCTTTGCAAATTCTTCCCCCCAGAGAGTCCAAGCTCCTTGAGGGCCGGGACTGTGCCATGTCTCTTCCTCCTTCACAGAGTGTCAAGTGCAAGGAGGTGCACAATGAACAGTGGCTACATCAAATTCCAACAGGGACATTCAAGAACTAGTGAGGTAAGTAGCCTGGAGCGGAGTGGAATTGTGAGATGGTGACGAGTGTTGGGGGTGGGAGGGATGGGAGGGTTGGGACATGGAAGCAGAGATGAGGCAGTGGCAGGGGAAAGCTTACCTGGAGACAGCCTGGCTGGCTTTCCCCATGTTGTTGTTGACGTCCAGTTCCTTTGTCAAGTCATACTGGTGCGATTTGGCCTTGAACAGACACTTCCAGAGACAGGCCATCTCTGTGGTTTCACAACTCTTGTCACTTCTTCGGATTTAAGCTCAGAGGTTCTTCACGGTGGTGTTGAAGAAAGATGAAGAGATGGTGGCGTGAGGTTGTCAAAGAATTTACAGAACTGGGCCTTCTCAATATGGTAGGTTTATGAAGAACCATACAAAAACTAATGTAAGTCATAAACAACGATTTCATTAATGCTTCACAACCTCTGTTCATATTTTGAGGTTGGTTTGGGGGATTCTATGGACATAGACTTTAATTCTACAAAGCTACATAACACTCTCAAGGAAAAACACTGGACTGTAGCTCAACAAGGACATAGCACATACCCTGTGAGCTTCCTTTATAGGACCTGCCAGCCCACTTGACTTAGTTGCTGGCTGCCTCCAGGCCAGGTGGGGGAGGAGACTGCTGGTCACTGAGAACGGGTGTCTTTGCCCAGGCCTGCAGGATCTTTTCCAGCAGGTCTAATTAGCAACTGTCATGTTTAGCTGTTACTGGAGAAAGCACTCAAATTGTATCTGCCTTTCTTTTAAGATTTTGCAATTGTTGTCAATGCTATCTTTCTTATTATTTGGGAAGGAAATAACTATTTGTGAAAAAAAGGCACTCATGTCTTAATAATTGAGATCATCTCCTTTAAAAAAAAGACCAAAAAAGGAGACCTAAGTGGAGGCCCAGGTCTGGTTTGGGTTTGACTCCAGCATACCTCCTCACTGGGAAAACCTTTTGCACTGGGAGGCAATGTGGTGATATGATCCATGTAAGATTCTTAGAGCCCCCAAACCTGGGTTCAAATCTTGTCTCTACTGGTTACATAACCTAGATTCAACTCATATCTTCATCCATAAAATGAACTTAATAATATCTAACTTAAAAAATTTTGCTTGGGAGGGGAGAGATGGATGTTATAAGGATTGAATAGGATAATCTGTATTTAAAAAATTCAATAGAATACTCCCCACTGCCCAGCCTGAATTTTCCAAAAAAACTTTTTTTTTTAAATATAGTAACAACAGTACATTTTGCAGGAAATAAAACTGAACAAGATGCCCTGTTCACCTAGCCAGACCTCATGTTGGCATTGCTTAGACTTCCCACCAGTTTATCTCTGTAGGCAGAAAATTCCCAAAGTTTTCTGAACCTCCCAAAACAGGAAGAAGCAAAACTCTCTCAAAACAGCAACTTCCCCAGAAATGAAGACAACTCACCTCACAGCTGGCTGTGCAGGGTACCGACAAGCAAGCTAGAGGGAGACCTGAGCCTTAAGGCCTTCAGAACCGCCTATAATTATCAAGTCCCCTTATCAAGGATGGCTGAAAGGTTTCAAACCAGTGGTGCTGAGTTCTCTTGGCCCAGAGAGCCTCAGTCTTCAACTCACTGCAAAGTTATGATCACACTGGCAGCTAAGAAGTATTTATACCCACACTGTACCATCAAGGGAGCTGTTTTTGCATAAAGGTCTCTTTTTTTGTTGTTGTTTCCAAAGGGAATGTTCCTGGCTGGGTGTACAGTGAGCTAACTTGTGACAGGGACTTGTGGCCTGGGTGACTTGATTCTTCTGTGACATTACCCCATGTGGTATACCCTCAGTAAATCCATGTCTTCCTGGTCCCAGGGCCAAAGGCCGGCAGCTCACCAGCAGGGTGGCACGTCTGATAAAGGAGTCATCATGAAGCCAGGTTTTATTTAGCTGAGCTATATTGCTTCACTTTCAGCATCTGGGTTGTTTTTTATTCCCTCAGCAGGGAGCTTTCTGGTTAATGCCTGTCCAGCCTTTCAGTTTTTCAGTTTGTGGCAGGAGTCCAGGAAGCTGGGGAATATTGACAGCATGAAACACTGGAAATGCCCAGGTTACAGAAGGTCAGTGATGCTGGATGATTCCAATGTTCCAAACAGGTCTTTGAAATATTCAGCTTGAGGTTTTTGGAAGAGAAGGAGAGTCACTGGCAAAGAGAGACCTCTTAGTGTTGGTGTCACTAACATCTCACCCTGCAGCTCTATGGAAGCTATGGTAGAATGGCAGGTAGAATTATTTTCTATAGAAAAACAATTTCTTTGTTATAAGACAAATTATAAGTTTTTATATGGAACATTATCATTTCTTATAATTCCATTTATTATAGTGCTTCAAATGCAATATTCCTATATGGTATGAATCATTCCATTGGAAAAGTAAAATAACAATTACATTAGGGAAGAGTCAAAAAAATGGATGGAAAAAACCACCTTCTATCTTACCACCCTAACACATCACTGCCA
The DNA here is from genome assembly GCA_004027555.1 of Craseonycteris thonglongyai. Taxonomy (NCBI): domain Eukaryota; kingdom Metazoa; phylum Chordata; class Mammalia; order Chiroptera; family Craseonycteridae; genus Craseonycteris; species Craseonycteris thonglongyai. Next base: position 25,914 of record PVKE010012617.1, read on the forward strand.
CTATCCATTCAATTTCTCTCCATCGTTCCTCAATTAAATGCAGCATTATAATGAATTGAATTTGTCTAAGATAGACAAACTAAGTTTCAAAAAGATATGAGTAGGAGGTCTTTGTTAATTGAATGGTTAAATAAAAAATAGCAGTAGATTGCAATGGGTTTCAACACACTAAAGCCATCTTTTTTTTAGGCTTCAGCCAGTTCATTCAAGGAAACCAATACTGCTTGAGGGAAGATGCAGAGTCCCTGCCCCCAGGGAGGGCAAAGCCTAAAGAAAGGTATAAGTAATTATAGTACAGAGTGGTAAATGCAATGCTGGGGGTGGTGACATGGCACCAAAGGAGCTGAATTTGCATTGCTCAGGGAAGGTTCAAAGGGGAGAGGACAGTAAGGTAGGGTTTTGAGGGATGTTTAGGAGTTCACTTCACTCTAGCTCCCGTAACTGCTTCCATACATTCTGGCTATACCTGTAGCAACTACATGTATTAACTCCTTAACTCCTCCAACAACCCTGAGGTAGCTCCTATTACTTTCTACTCATGGAATCTTCTAGGATCCCATCTACTTGGCATCAGAGCAACTGGTTGGTTGACTTCAGAAAATGCAGTTATTCAGTTATTTGATATTTCAAACATGTGACAGTTGGGCTTTGGGTGCATGTGCACTGAAATCCCAGGATGTGTGTACACTGTCCTTCACTTGAGGCTGTCACCCTGGCTCACTCTCTTAGATGCTCCCATACCTGATGGAGAGGACCGCTCCCAAATCTGGTCCCTGGGGAGTGTCTCCATGTCCTCATTATCTTGTTGCCAGTTTACCTCCTTGGGGGGCCTCCCTTGCATAACCCTCAGAGAAGTGTGTGGTACTTACCACCAGCCAGCTGCCTGTGTGTGCTTTGCCTTGTGGAAATAAAGGCATCTGGAGTCTCAGGGGAATCTGTAGCACACAACCAGGTGGGAACACAGATCTGAGTGCCTCCTTAAGTCATGAGTCCTTACAGTAGGGACCATACTATCCTCACTGCCCAGTATGGCCAACACCTACTGATTGGCACAAAGTGGGCACTCGAGAAAGCATTAGCTGAATAAATGAAGAAAGGAATGGTGATTGAACGACAAGTGGTGACAATCAAAGAGCCTCTGGAATGACTGACGCAGGTTAAGAGCTCAGTACGATTGTTTCCTTTCCCTGTTCCTTTGTATTCTGTGAATGTTATCAGTCTGAGTTTCAAGGCTGCCACATCACCCCAGGGCCCTGCTCTGAACCATCATCTGCTATCCATGACATTTTTGGCCCGTGGCAGGGATTGGGTCAGCAGTTACTGTCCAACCTGAGCACCAGTCTTTGAAGACATGGCTGAAACTAGTGTGGAAGGTCCTGGGTTCTCTCCTGAGACCTCAGAGAAGCCCCCTCTCATCTCTGGACCCAACTTTTCACATGACAAGTGGTGGCCAAGACAAAGTGAATGAGATATAATAAAGTGTGTTGAACTATGGAGCAAAAAAGCATCTAATCAAAATTTTTTTGCCCTGCTGTGGGTGAGAGAATAACAACTTACCTTTTGACAAAGAGCAAGCAGGTGATATGACCTGCCTTCCAAACTACTCTTCCTCATAAGGGTCAGTGCTGTACCACAAACATTTGCTTGTAAGGTCCCAATTCTCATTCTCTCTCTGTACCTTTACATTCATTTATTTCTTATTAATTGGAATAAAACTCACATAACACAAGATTCACCATTTAAAATATTTTAAAGTGTGCATATCAGTGGTTTTTAATATATTCACAATAGTGTGTGTAATTATCACAACTATCCCAATACTGTCTTAACTGTTGAACAATGAGTAGGGGAGTAAAAATAACAGTAAGAATTGTGACACACAGAGAGGTTAAGAGATTAGCCATGGTCACACAGCAGGCAGCCACGGAGCCAGGACTAACAGTGGGCCCACCTGCTCACCAGGGCTCTGCAGCTCTGCAGCTCCTCTGCAGCTCCAGGGCTGGCTCTGTCCTGGAGGTTGTAATGGGTCTCCCTCTCTGCATACCCTGTGGCTTTCTGGGCTGCAATGCTGCCTCGCCCTTGGCCCAGCTCCCCCAACAGGCCACATTCTGGGGCTTCTGATGACAGATGCAGCAGATGAATGCTGCAGAGGAGAAATCCAAGAGTACGGTATTTTGAAGGGCAGACCTGGGACTGTTGGGCCCCTGCAAGGCGGGGGTGGAGGTTCTGAAGCTGCTGTGGTGAAATACCGTCCTCTCTTTCTTTCCAGCACATCACAAGCCCATGCCTAGAGGAACAAGCACTGGAATTTCTCAGCCTCATCATTTTGGGACTGATTTGCTATCAAATAAACTTGATCTGTCCCTACACCGAGCTGTGGAGATGATTTAGCTCCAGATGGCCCTTGGGACTTAGTGACTCTGAAGCTCTTTCTCCAAAAACAATGATCAGAGAGAATATTCACTAAGTAAGGCACTTAGATGTATCAGCCATTTAATCCGTATAGCAGCCTGTGAAGTAAGGGTAGTTACTAGGCCCATTTTTTAGATGGGGTAATTGAGGCTCAGCAAAGTTAAGTGGCTTATCCAAGATCACACAGCTAGGCAGTGGTGAGGCTAAAGCCCTAGAGTTCCAATTCACAGGCTAGAGTCCCTATCTCTTCCCCTTCCAACTTGCTGCCCTCGGTGAGGGGCAGAGCCAGGATATAGCTCCAGGGAATCAAAGCTCCAGCAGCACACCCCATTGCCTTTCGTGGAGTCTTTTCTTCCTCCACCCTCCTGAAATAATAACTCCCTATGACAAAAATAGCTACAGCTACCACAGTTCTAGCACTTGCTGTCTCTAGTACGATAGCTAGGCCCTGAACTTCCATCAACTCAGTCAAATGTCTAGCAGCCCCCTGTGAAGGTACTATGATGCTGATTCCATAAGGAAGGCAACTGAGACACAAAAAGTTTGAGCAACCAGCCCAAGGGCACTCAGCTCATAAGGGACAGACCTGAGGCTTGACCCAGGTCTGAGGCCAAGGTTCTCGCTGGGTTTGCAAATGACTTCTCACCTAGTGTGCCCCTGTGTATATGCCAATTTCTGCATGTTAGTACACCTCAGGAGCAAGGTAAAGAAGTAGCAGGAAGTGGGTGGGAAACTGAGGCCAATGTGAGAGCTGAGGATGACCTGGAGTTTAATGTTCTTCCTGTTACCAACATCTGGTGCCAACTTTGTGCAATATGGGGGATGGGCAGGAAGAAAGAAAGGAGACCCTGCCTGTTGTGTACGTCTGATTCACGGAAGCCTCCATGGAATACTCTCACCAGCTCCTTGAGGGAGCTACTGTCATCTCTAATTTACAGAGGAGAAACCTGCAGTTCAGAGAGGGAAAGTGACTTGCCTGAGTCATCCAGGGAGTAAGAGGCAGAGCCAGAATTTGAACCCAGAACTGTCAGGCTCCAATGACAGTTTTTTTCTATGCCAGGGGTTTGTGGGGTGCCTGTCAAGCAGGACACAGCATGCTGGTGGACAAACAGGTGATCCCAAAGACATAGCCCTAGTCTTCCTCATTCGCAGAAAATGCATAACAACAAGGAAGGATGGGCCACCCTTTGTTGTACCCTAAGCTCTATGAGGATAGAAAGACCTTGTCACACTTATCATTGTATTCCTGTGGTACATAGTAGGTGCTCCAATGTGGATTTCATGAGAATTTGTGTACTTACGACGTGCACATCACTTTACCCAACCCTGTTACAACCCTGCAATGAAAGTGTCATTGTTCCCATTTTATAGGCAGGACACCGAGGCTCAGAGAGGTGGCGCACTGACTCAAGGGCCCATGGATCAAAACTGGACAGCCAGAAATGCAGACCTGCATCCTCCCAGCTTCAAAGCCAGGCTGCTGTCCCCTGGTCGGCTCTGCACTGACTAGTTCTCCACAGTGTGCTCAGCTGTGCTGCCAGACACTGAGAGCACCGGGCCTTCAGGGGTGAGGGAAAGGGTTGCCTACAGAGACTGAGATCCTCAGGCGAAAGGCACACTTAATGGATGGAAGAAATTAAATGGGGTGAGAGGACAGAGGCTGGTGGCTCAGTCCAGGGAAAATGCCTCAGCCTCCATGTCTTCTACATGTGTTCAGAGTGGAGCTGCTGTATCTCTCGGGATCCAGGGAAGTTCCACTCTTGTCCAGGAAGGTCCAGCTCAACAGCCCTGGCACCTAGTGTTCCAGCGGGAGTAAAGAATATAGCAAGATGGCGTTGTATGGTTGTCATGACGAGCTATAGGGCTCTCAGGGAGGTCATGCCACATGCCTGAGAACCCTGTGGGTCAGTGTACCCAAGGCAACCCAGAGGAATGGAGATGGTATCTTGAATAACAGTATTTTGTTAATAACTAAGGTATTTATGGATGTGTTTAGTCTGTGACAACTTATTGATTTTTCCACTTGTGGGTCACAAATAATTGCAAGGAAAATATACTAGGGAACATGTGAGGTTTGTTCTTTCTCTACGCGTGTGTGTGTCCCATGGCAAGTCACATGTCCTGTCTAAGCTTCATTCCCCTCCCCTGTCCAAAGAAGGTGTTGGGGAGAGACTTTCTAAGGATCTTCCCAGTTCTGAGCCTTGCGTCATTTATTGACTGACCACTGGAGGGTGCGAGTCATACAAATTCCAGTAGGTTGGCAACCAAGGTCTCCCTGGGAATGTACCTCCTTGAATGACTTAGCGATGACAAAAACAGAGGGATTTTTCTGGAAATGCCCAGGTGGTCACCTTTGGTGGACAGACCCAGGGTGGACCAGAAGATGGACAGCTTTGCTCACTGAGTCCCTGAAGTGTGACTCATGCTGCCTGGCACAAGCCTGGCACTCACCCGGCAGGACTGCCACAACATCCTCCCTTCTTGTCCCTTCCGTGCTGCTTTCTGGTTGAGGATTATTCAGGCAAGTCCTGAGGTGTGGTACTTCAAGCGTCAAGGATTCAGGTGGAAATGTGTTTGGGATGTGTGGGGGACATCAGTAGGGGCATGGGGAAGAGCAGGAAGTTATCAAATGTACGCTCTTAAGCCAGCTATCACACAGGAACAGTTCAACTCCATGGGGGAAATTTAGGACACAGTGTAAAACCCAGGCCTCAGAGCAGCCCTGGTGGAGGCTGTTGCCAGAAGTTAACTCTCCAAGGCCTTCTATGAGCAGTGACCTTCCCTGGTTTTGGAAAAGCCCTCAGTGAGGCCCAGAGATACAGGTGCTGGCAGCTGGAATTCACAGGGTTCACTGAAATGAGGGGTGTGGGTGAAAGGCAGGCTGTGTGGCTACAGGTGGGTTAGAGTTAGGCCACATGAAGGAGGAAGGAAAGTATTTGGTTGTGTTCTTCCCAACCTCATCCTCTGAGGATGTTGGATAATGATCCAAGAAGTTCGAACTGCTTTCCCACTAGCTAAGCATGCCCTCTTGAGTCCTTTCCTAGATGACTCTGAACCTTTGGTTGGGATATGCCAGCACTCCAGGTCTCTGTTTTCTCAATTAAGTTTCCCTAGAGACTTTCCAGCTATGATATCTGGGCTCTCTGTGTCTCCTAACCTCATGCACATTTTGTCTCTGGTGTTCTTGGGACAGTCCGTTTCTGACCAGACTACCCATCCAAAGGCAGAATGTAGCAATAACTGGCACCTCCAACTCCAGGTTCTGGCCACTTGGTGCACAAAAATGTTCAGGGCATCATTGTGTGTAAGGGTCAAAAACAACCTAAATGATCATCACGCGAGAAAGTCACGTTGGTCCAGCTTTAGGATCCCACTTTATGGAGGACCATTATACAATCAAAGAAATGAAAAATTTTCAGAATAATTTATGATAAGGAATAATGTTTATGATAGCAACAGAAAACCATCAGTTTATGGTGCAAAGTAATCCCCACACTGTAAAATAAAGGCATAGAAAAAATATATACTGCAATAATAAGAATGGTAGAGCAATGCGCAATGGTTTTCTTCTTCGCTCTTCTCTGGGTTTTCCATGTGGGGAGGGGTGGGGCAGGAGGAGTAAGAAGTTTGCTGTGTGTGTAAATCAAGACCCGAAAAAGTGCTCTTGGAGGAGATTGATAGTTTCCAACTGCAAGGAATGCTTTTTAACCTCCTGTCCTAGCTTCTGAGCTAAGGAGGGAGGCATCTGTATTATTATAGGAGGTAACCTTGGCCTTTGGCATCTGACACCTGCCAGTGAGCCTCTTCTGCCTTATCCTGACCACATCCCTTAGGACTCTCTTCTCATCTCCAGGAGCTCCTAGCATGCCATATCTTTACTTTAGCTGTTCTTTCTGCTTAGAATAGCCTTTCTGACAGCTCTCTATCCCTCCCCTTCCCCTGGCTAACTCGAATCCCCTTCAGACTCTGCTTCAACTCATGGTATTATCATTTCTAGGTTTCCCCTACTCTCCATCCCCACATTTCCTGATTTCCCTTCTAGCTCAACACTGATACCACTCTTTTAATTGTGGGCTCACTCATCTGTCTCCTGTACTAGACACAACCTTCTCAAGGCCATGTCTCACAAATTCTGTAGCACTACCACCATGCCTGAAACATAGTAGGTGCTCAATAAATTTTTTAAAATTAAGATATAATTTAAATACCGTAAGTCACCCCGTCAAAGTGTGCAATTTAAATGGTTTTAATATATTCACAAGTGTTGTGCAACTATCACCATCTAATTCTAGAACATTTTCATCACTCCTGAAAGAAACCCCATATCCATCAGCAGTCACTTCACAATTTATCTTCCACACCCTCATCAATAGGCAACCATTAATTTGCCTTTTATCACTATAAATTTTCCTATTTGGGGCATTTTATATAAATGGGATCATGCAGTATGTGGCCTTTTATATCTGGTGTATTTTACTTAGCATAATGTTTTCAAGATTTATTTATGTTGTAGCATATATTAGTATTTCACTCCTTTTTATGATCAAAGAATTTTTCATTGTATGGACATACCATGTTTTGTTTATCCATTCATCAGTTGATGGGCTTTAGGGTTGCCTCTACTATTTGGATATTATGAATAACGCTTCTATGAGCTTTTGAGTACATGTTTTGTGTGAACAGATACTTTCAGTTCTCTTGGGAATACACTTAGGAATGGAATTACTGGATTATAGGGTAACTTTATGTTTAAGCTCTTTTTTTGAGATGTGTGAGAGGGAGACAGAAAGAAGGGGGGAGGGCCCAGAGCAGTCTCCATAGTTGTTCATCCTTAGTTGTGACATGGTTTCATTCCACGCAGGTTGATGTGGGGTCACGTGGGGCGGGAACTGAACCAGGGTTCTCTCTCATAGGAAGCAAGAACCTCGCTGCCATCCTGGCAGTATCAGTCACATACCACAGTTCAGCACGTGGGTTTGTGTGGACTGGGCCCGGGGTTTGATCCCCAGACCTCGTGGTTGCAAGGCAAGCTCAACCTGTTGAACTATCCTAGCATCCCTAACTTTTTTTCAAAAATGTTTAATTTCTTCAGGAAATGCCAGAATGCTTTCCAAAATAACTGCTCCATTTTACATTCCCACCAGCAGTGTATGAGGGTTCCATTTCTCCACATTCTTTCCAATGCTTGCTATCGCTTGTGGTTATTTTATTTATTTACTTATTTTAATTATAACTTCCTAGCAGCTATGTAGTGGTCAATGGACTTTTGAGGAATGAGTAAGGAACTAGCCGATGGATAGACAGATGCACATGCAGACACAGATGCCAGCCCCTGAGCTCTGAGCTCTGATGTTGTGGGAGAGATGCTCCCTGCTCCCTGGAGACCTGCACTGAGTGGAGATACAGCAATCTGCAGCCTGCCCTTGACCTGTGCTTCCAGACATCTAATCTGCATCAGTCCTGGGGGGCTCAAAGAATGCTGTGGCCTGGGTCCCAGAGGCCTATGAGGAGGCTCTGGATGGGGCCCCTTTCTGAGTGGGGCTACTTCTGTAACCCGTCCGGGCCCCAGTTTCCTCTTCTTTGAAATGGAAATAATAACCTCAACTTGTGGGATGACTATAGAATGAGGGACAGCACATTAGTTGCCTACACAGGGTGCAGCACATAGTGAGGGGTTTCCTTGTCCCAGTTTGTCTGTTTAGAAGCCCTGGGTACAGGAGTGAGGTGCTGTGAGAGCAATTACCTCTATTCACTGTTCTAGCCCAAAGGTGAGCTCTCTGTTAGTTTCTCTCTCACCTAAGTAAGTTGTTGGTTTGGGCAATGTAAAGGCCAGGAGAGAAAGAGGAGAGAATGAAAAGAAATGACTGAAATGACAGCAGTGGTGGTAGCCCCTCATGGCTTCTCACTCGTGGCTTGACCTGACCTCTGGGTCACACTCGAAATTGAGCATCTGATTTATGGAGGACCCAGGCAGAGATTGTCACGATCACCCTAAAGGTCAGGAGTGCCTTTAGAACCAGGCCTACTTTGGGGCAGATTCTTGGCTCACCTGAGTGACTCCAGGTGTACAAGTTCCCTAGTTCCACGTAACACAGGGATGGTGGTGACACGCACCTCACAGGGCTGCTGTTTATGTTGCTGGGTGCTCTTGCACACCTTTGATCAAGGCGTGTGTCAGGGGGAATGTATGCTCTCCATTTTACCAGAAAGGAAAGAAACCAAAGTATGTGTTTGGTTGGGAGAGGCAGAGAAAATGCACAGAAATGGGAGCAGCTTCATGATTGCAGCTTTGTTCTAGGCTCTTGTTTTGTCTGCAATTCATTATTAATTGTTTTGTCATTAATACTTAACTCCCACCTGTAGACTTCTAAATGTGTCAGGACATTTGCCCCAGTCCAGCCACTTCTAGAGGGTTTTCTGGGCCTGTCTCCTGGCTGTGTATCATGTGACCCCTCCCAGTTGATTGGACAAGGTCAGACAGTGGATCCAGAGGTAGCCTATTGACCTTCTACCTCTGAGGCTTTGAACTGGACACAGAGGAGCAGCAGCTGATAGCAGAGCAGACCTCCTGAGGCCCTCAGAGAGAGGGTGGAGGGTGGGAACCAGAAGGCAGAAGAAGCCACAAGTGAGCAGGTACCCTGAAGTGGGGAGCGGAGGGCAGATTGCTGCAGGAGGAGCAGGACATGTCAGCCAGGCCGGTAGAAACATCCCAGGCCTGGACAGAATTGCATTCAGTGTCACAACTCCCCAGGCTGTGTGACTCCTGACTATGCTACCTGATTGTCTACAGTATTCCATAATAAACTTGTTACCCAAAAGAACCTGTGTGCAGAATTTGCAGTTTTGAGGCTCCCTAAAGAACTAACATGGGTATTATTGCTTTATTGGGGAAGTCTCCTATTTAATGGTAAATTGAAACAAAGGTTTACTGGGAATTGAGGAAGGAGAAGAGCTAGACAATGATAAGGTGACACTGGAAGGTCCCCTGATACTGCATTTACTGGGCTCCGAGGAAGCCCTGTTGAAAATACACTGATAGTGACTTTAGCAAATACCGTAACTGGTTTGATGATGGCTGGGTGTACCCATTTGTTCCATGTGGAATATGGAGACTTGAAGAAGACAAACACTTGCATGAAGTTACATGGCATTAGGGCAAGATTCCCAGGACAGGGAATTCCTGAACACAATTTTGCATTTTTTCCCCTTTATTTCTTTTCATGTGCAACATTTTGAGAATGATTTTTACTCACCCTAATGCCTTTGAGAATTATCCATGTTGTTGGCTATCAATAGTTCATTCTGGGGAAGCCAGGAAGGCTCAGTGGGTTGAGCACTCACTTTGCAGCCCCGGGGACGGGAGATCGAGTCCCGGCCCCAGCCCGTGCAGAACCATGTGCTGAACTAGGAGCTCCCCCAGTTCAGTTCTCTCTCTGCCTCTGTTTCCGTATCTCTCTCTGTGTCAAAAATAAATAAATAAATAAATAAATAAATAAATAAATAAATAAATAAATAAATAAAAAGAAAAAAAGAATAGATACACAATTAAAAAAAAATAGTTCATTCTGATTTGTTGCTGAAGAGTAATTTACTGTATGGATGAATCACAATTTAAGTATAGACCCACTGAAAGATATTTGGATAGTTTCCAGTTTTTGACAATTATGTGGAGTGCTACATTTGACAGAAAAGAAAAAACTTTCAAATGTACAGGTTTCTGTATGGATGTGAGTTTTATTTGTCTAGGTTAAACACCTAGTAGTGGGATTGCTGGGCCATGTGGCAAGTGTATGGAAAACTGCCAAACTGTTTTCCAAAATGGCTGTAAGATATCACATTTCCACCAACAACGTATGGCTCCCTGTTGCTCCATGTATGAGATCTGACCATTGAGTTCACAACTCATTGTAGAAAAAGTGCTACATATCTCATTGCTGAATACCACTGTGGTCACCTTCAAAGTATTCCCCTTGGGAAGCTGTGCACTGATGCCAGTGCCTGGTCCACCCTTCAAAGCAATGGAACTCTTTCTGGAAGGGCCATAAGAGTCATTGTCATATTACCCTTGATGTCCTGAATGTCATCAAATGTCTTCATTCAATATTTCCTTTATCTTTGGGTAAAAATAAAAAGCAATGGGGGCCAGATCAGGTGAGTATAGAGTGTGCTCCAATACAGGTAGTTCTGGTTTTTTTGGATTTTTTTTAAGATTATTTTATTGTTATTGACAGACACAGACAGAGATAGAGATAGAGATAGAGATAGAGAGCAGAAACAAGTGGGAGGGCCCAGAGCAGTCTCCATAATTGTGCATCACCAGTTTTCGACATGGTTTTGTTCCACACAGGTGGGGGGGCCCGTGCATGGAGGGAACTGAGCTGGGGGCCTCCTGCATGGGAGGCATGGCCCCTTGAGCCAGGGGCTGAACCAGGGGATGAGAAACGAATTGGGGGTCTCCCGCATGGGAAACACACCCCAGTTCAGCATATGGGTCTGCACAAGCCGGGGCCAGAATTTGATCCTCGGTCCCCAGGACTGATCCATCCTGGCTTCCCCTGGCTATTTCTTCTGGCTAAAAACCCTTCCAAGGACATTGTTTTGTGAGCTGGTGCATTGTTGTGTTGCAAGAGTCATGAGTTGTTAGCAAGTTTAGGTCATTTTTGTTTAACTTTTTCATGCAGCCTTTTCAACACTTCCAAATAGCCAATTTGGTTAGCTGTGCAATAGCCAATATGGTGGCTGCCAAGCTAGCTCCGTATAGCCAGTCACCTTTTGATGGAAGCCGGAAACGAGAAATGAAAGCCAATATGACGTCCACCTGGCTACTTCCGTATAGTCAGTCACCTAACTAACGAAACTGTCTACCAGACCTAATAGCCATTATGGCGGTAGCCTTGCTACCTTTGTATAGCCAGTCTCTTAGGTAAGGAAGCCATTTACCACCACTGAAGGTCAATCTGGCGGCCGCCTGGCAACTTTCATATAGCCATTCTTTTAGCTCAAAATGCCAGGTACCTGACTCAAAGACCAGTATGTCGGTAACAAAGGCCTGCTTTGAATTCTCAGCACCTACACAGCGGCTAACTAGCTACTTCCGTGTAGCCCATCTTTAAGCTAAGGAACCTGGCTACCAGAACTAATGGCCAATATGGTGGCCACCTGGCTACCTCCGTATAGCCGGTCACCTTGCTAAGGAAGCCAGCTACCAAACCTAAAAGCCAATACGGTGGCCCCCTGCCTACCTTTCTATAGCCAGTCTCCTAGCTAAGAGAGACAGCTACCAGACCTAAAAGTCAATATAGTGGCCCCCTGGCCACCTCCGTGTAGCCAGTCTCCAAACTAAAATAGCGGGCCACTAAACCTATCGGCCACTATGGTGGCTGCCAGGCTACCTTTGTTTAGACAGTCTCCTTCCTAAGGAAGCCAGCTCCCACAAATAAAAGCCAATATGGCGTCCAAAAGGCTACCTTTTTTTTTTTTTTTTTTTTTTATCTTTTCACATTTATAGAGAGAAATTATCTTTTTGTCTTCAGTGCATAGTTATTTCTATTTTACTTTTTGACAGATAGAGAGAGAGACAGAGACAGAGACAGTTAGAGAACCGAACTGTGGGAACTCCCCAGTTCAGCACGTGGGTCCTGCCTGGGCCGGAGCCGGGATTCGATC
>PVKE010012618.1:0-37994 GCA_004027555.1 Craseonycteris thonglongyai
CCTTGGGGTGTAGGCATCAGTGTTGCAGGCCTGCCTAGTGGCCAGGCCATGGGATGATTATGGGTCGAAGTCAGCTGGTGAGAGAGGTATGTTCTGATAGGTGGCTGCCATGAACAAAAGGGCATCAGAGTCCTCTTGACCCGTGACTGGTCCCCCCAGGAAGGCAGCACAACCTCCCTTCAGGCTTATGATGGATAGAGTATTCTTCAGACATCATGTTGAAAGAAAGATTTTCTCTCTTTGGCTCAGTGCAACTTTCCTGGGCCTCTCGGGTTCTCTTTCATCTTGGAGAGGCTCAGTTCTCAGGATCCTTGGAAAGCAAGGATCTCTGACATGGGGGTGGGGGCAGGGAGGGCATCATACCTTCCTCTGAGGTTGGACTTCCCTGGTCCAGGGCCTGTACATTGTTCTAAAATTGTCTCCTGCTGCTTCCACCAAAGGGTGGGGGTGGGGGAGAAAATAGTTAGCTACATTTTAGGTTTATTTATTTTCTTCAAGAACATTTCTGTATCTTCTACTTCTAAAACAGTAATCAGCTAACCGAATAAACCAATCCATTTTGATGTGTCTAATTAAAGTGTGATAGTGACTTTTTTTTTTTTTTTTTAAAGCAGAACACTCCAAAGGCCATGCTCTCACTCCTTGGTGACTCTCAATTCAAATTTGAATCCAGAGGCTTCACAGAGGGTGGGGTTGCCTCTGTGTTCTGCTAATTCCTGTTTGCTAGAAGAGTTAACAGTGACCCTCTGAACAGTGAAGCATGTGTTTTTGGTGCTATCGTTTAGATTGGGAATGAAGTGATTAGTTCTTGACGTTAGTTGGCAGGTACATTCTCTTCCAGAGTCAAGATGAAATAGAATCCAGTCCAGAGAGGCAGAAGGGAGGGAGGAGGGAGGCTAGGGGGTGGGTGGGAAAATGAGCTTGATGGGTTTACGAAAGCGCTGTGGCTTTGATGCTCAGGCTGAGGGAGGCCTTTTACTTCTTAGCATTCTCCCAAATATGCTTCCAATAAAAACAATTCAAAAGGCAAAATATAACATTCCTCCATTTAGGAGTACCTTGCTGAGCGATCTAGGGTCATTGTTTAAACTGTGCTGTGATTAGAACCATACCCTGTGAATGTGTAATATGTTGTCAGACCAGACGGTCATATAATGTTCACTGTCCTCGTGAGTTTGAATTAAGAAGGACCTCCTCGCCCCTCACAAAAACAAGGGTGGGGTGGGGTGAGGGACGGGGCCTTGACTGGGAAAATGTAGGGTAAGCCAAAATATATCTTTGTTGGTTTGAAGGGCAAAGTTACATTCAGCTGATTTGATCTCAGCGAGTTTACGATAGCTGTCTTGTCAGTATTTGTTGCTTTTTACTGTTAATTATGATTTTAGTCACATGCTTTGGGGTTCTTGAATTTTCATTTAAATGACTTGTGAGAACTATCAAAATGGTTACTCAGAAGGACTGAATTATGTTTGTATGCTGTGGATTTTCATCAGATGACCAACTTTGTCATGTGAAAATGCTTCAGGAGGTTGGCTACCAAATTGTTCTAAAAGGCTGTTGGGAGTGTCCTGATTTATCTTTCTTTCAGCTCTCTTGGATACACTATCTTCTCACTCAGTCTAAGTGGCATTGCTTAGTGCTATAGATGATAGTCTGTGCTTCAGCATCTCAATGGTAGAAGTCAGAAAGCCCCTTATTTCTACTGGGAGAAAGATGCTTGATTGTTAGTAGAACAGAGAAGAAACTAAATGCAGGAAAGTTTCCATAGTTGGTGACAATAGAAGGCAGAACAATTTTAGGGAAACGAAATGAACTTGTCTTTGTATCAGCATACCTTGCTGAGATTTTTTATTAGCACTGTCATGGTTGGTTATCTTGGAATTTGTTCACTAGAGGCCTCAACGAAAGGGAAGAAGTAATATACAGAGTTCTACCCCTGAGCTCTGATCCTGGTTGCGTGCTTTCATCCTTGATCTGTAAATGGGAGTGTGGTTGGACTTCATTGAATGTAAACCTCTGCTTGGCACCTACCTTAGCTCACTTATCTGATGCTTCCTTTTTAAAGGATCTCTGCTATTGCTACCCACGTCTTTAACCTTCTCCCTGAGAATGTTATAACTCAGTAATTATGTGATTTTAAAAATACCTCCTAATGTGGTATGGTCAGAGCTTGTGATAAGTAGTTTGGCCATTCATTTGTTAATACATTCAACAAACTAGGCTTCAGTTTATCACCTTTTAATTAGTCTCCTTTGCCAATTATCTTTGCTTTTCATGCTGTTGACCTTAAATATACCTATCTTCCTTCTATATAGGACTTTGGTGACCCTACTTCACAGCAGTTCATTGTCTGATATAAATTGTTGCTTTGTGGCCTGGGGACTTCTTACACAGAGGTGTTTTTCATTGACTTAGATAAACTCAGAAGCAAGTTTCCATAAATCATTGACTTTTGATATCCCCCACTCCCCATTTCTGTATTAAATATTTGCCATAGTCTAATTAAATACATTAAGTTAGTAATACAGAATGAAATCTGTATTTAATTCAGGGTGTATTTAATTCCTCTTAATAATACGGAGAGATAAACTGTGTTGCTTTAGAGGCTAGGGTACTCTACTGGGAATAATTTGCTGTTCTTTCTTCCAGAATCTTCCTCTCTCTTCACCATTAGTCCAAGAAGCTTGAAGGATGATGGATTAAAAGAAAAAGACCATAAGGTTCCCACATATTGTGAAAAGAGTGTGGCTTGTCCTGGGGTTAGGCCCATCCTATGACATAGAAATGAGCTTGGAACTGCTCTGTAGGTTAGTACACTGTCACCTTACGAGGTCTGGGCTACATACTCAAGCTCAAGCTGTTATCTGTAGAGTCTGTGCTCTTGCCAACCTCCCATAAAGTTGTGGTTGGACAGACCACACTGCGGCTGAAAATGATGCTTTAGTGTTCTCTCTACTGGATGAGTGGCTAGCCTAAGTTTCTACCCTAGGCAGATACTTTTCTTAATGACAGGCACCTGCCTAGGGCCTGGCTTGTGTAGTAGGCCTTTGATAAATATTTAAATTGAATTGCTTGTCAACTTGTTGGATACTGAGGTATACGTTTAAGTCTAATATGATGTAACTAAGAACTGTTATTCAGCCACAAAATAGAAAATTCTTTTATTTATTCTAAAAAATATGTGAAGTTATGACACAAAGATATAAAGGAAGCCTAATGGAGGAAGATTATGATTTAGGGGAAACCTGGGTGTCCTGTTAATACTGGATTCAATATAGTTCATTTTAAGGTTTGAGTTTGAGCTCCATACATTGTTCTTTCTAAAACATTTTTAGTAGCTTTTTTCTTTCTGAGATTTATTTTGTTTTTGACAGAGAGAGATGGAGACAGAGAGAGAGAAGGGAGAGGGCTCAGAGCAGTTTCCATAGTTGTGAGTCATCAGTTTTCTACATGGTTTCATTCAGTACAGGTGGGTGGGGGCTCTGCAGGGTGGGAACTGGGCTGGGGGAGCTTTCTACATGGGAGGCACACTGTGAGCTAGGGGCAGAACCAGGGGCCTCCCACACATGGGAAGCTTGCCCCATCAAGAACTGAACTGGGGGCCTCCCACACAGGAAGCACACCCAGTTCAGCATTTGGGACTGCAGGGCCCGGCCTGGACTCAATCCTCAGACCCAGGACTCAATCCTCGGGCCCTGGGACGTCAAAGCAAGTGCTTAACCTGTTGAGCCATCCTGGCTTCCCTAAAATGTTTTAAATTGGAGCTGTCAAGTGGAGGTCTGATTAACAGGGCAGAATGCACCATGTAAAATATGTTTCTCTTGAACATAGTACACAGACTATAATGTTGAGGAATGTGCTAGGAACTTTCTGTTGGCCGTTCCACTTGCCCTTGGAACGAGTAGGGATAGTCAGCCATCAGAATGCAGTCTTGCTCCATGCTTGGCAGATTTGCCGTTCGTGAGTCAACCTCTCGGGCCTGTTGAAAACCCAGCTGCTCTTCTGATGCCCATGGTCCCCTGGGTGCTCCTGCCCTTCTGATAGGTTTGGTGAGCACTGTTTGCTAGGAGTTTGAACTTTGGATTCTAGGGGGGCCATGGACCAATTCCCGTAATCACCCAGTGTAATTAAAACAGTTGTTACTAAACAAATATTAATGTTGTAATTAAGATATTGCTTAATCTTTAAAGAAGTGCTTTCATTGATGCTGTTTGTTCCTCACATCTGTCTTTTGAGTTACTGCCATCCTTGTAAACCATAATTTCCATAGTTTTTGTGAATATTACTGTATATAGATCCAAGAGCTATTTTAGGATTCTAGGATCTCCACCAACATACCTTATTGAAGACACTTAAAGTGTTTTTAAGCTAAGACATTCTCAATCGTTCCTTCAAAGTCATTCCTGGTGTTTACCATCAAGGAGTCCTTCCTTCCTTATATCTGCCTTGAGTGCCTGTCATTGCAGGACCTTCTTACTGATAGTTTGTAGACAAGTCTTCAAAACAAAGGATGTTACTAATAGTATCAGTTTAAGAGAGATTCATGAACTAAGTTGCCATTAGAGCCGGTGAACCAGGTATTGAAAATTACTGAGCTAACCACATTGGTGGATGTCTTTGCTTGTTTGCTTTTCATTTACAGAATTCATGACTATTTTTTTTACACTTAATCTTGTCTAAAAGGCTAAGAAGCAATCATGACTATTTTTTAAGTGAAACTAATTCCCCAAGTATACACTAAAAATGACGATTATTAAAAACATCAAAGTTAGGGGACACCAGGATAGCTCAGCAGGTTGAGCACTTGCCTTGCAACCGCAAGGTCTGCAGATCGAATCCTGGCTCCTGCCCATGCAAGCCCATATGCTGATATGCAGTGCAACTGGTAACTGCTGAGATGCGGAGAAAGTTCTTGCCTCCCAGGTGGGAGGCCCCCAGTTAGGTTCCCACTCTGTGCGACCCCATATCCACCTGTGTGGAATGACTGTGTCACATCTAATGATGTCCAACAATGGAAACTGCTTTGGGCCCTCCCCACTTTCTCTCTCTGTCTCACTCTCATTCTCTCAAATAATAAGATAAATCTTAAAAAAAAAAAAATCAAAGTTAGTGTAGCCAGCATATTATTATTATGCTTTCTTGGCTAAGCTGAGACATGAATGCATGCAGTAGCAATGGTAACCACACCCTCGTTGTGTTTTATTTCTTCGATTACCATCTGTTCTTGCAGCTTTAATTAAAGCACAGATTCCCCAACGTCCAACCTGAATCACAGCACTATGGCTTGGTAAATTGTGCTCAAAGGTGGAAGTCTGTCTAAATTTGATTCAGCCACTGGTATCCTTTGGGTAACTTCACTCTGAGTCATAAAAGTTTGACTTAGGTAATGCCAAGTAAACACCCTGGAAACTGGTAATGACCTTCTGGGAGATTCTGGGAGATTGAAAGTTCACAACGAACAGGTAAAAGAGATTTAATGTTTCAGAAAGCCATTACTAAGGAACCAAGTAAGTACAAAATCCCTGAAAGCAGTGGAGGTAATTGAAAGGAATTGCATGAAGGGAGAGATGGAAAGAGTGGAGTTCACCAGGAAATGTTTCTTGGGTATTATATTAGGTTGGTAAGTGTGGTTGGGATGGAGAAAGGAAAAGACAAAGTTTAGGAAAGTGTAATGGCGTGTGTAAAACTAAATGCTGGATGGCAAGTGGAATGTCTTAGTTGGCACCATGAGTTCCATTTAGATTAGCTAGAATTGAATTTGCATTCTGAATGAGACATCTGCTTTCCCATATTTTCCAATAGGGCTTTTGAATGTGACTTTGAAGCAAGGTCAATTATCAGAACTATCTATGGTAGCAAATCTCTGAGGGTCACCTTATTTATTCGATGATCATTTTGCAGTTAGACCTCTTGAAATTGGCCTTTTGTCTCCTGCAAACTTTTAATAAGTACTTAATAAATTTGGGGAGAGCCTTTACCGAAATCTGATCAGAAGTAACGAATTTAGAAAATATGGAAGCATGAGAGCTATTGTAGAAACCAATTCTTTTGGGCCCCATGGAATCTGGAAAGCATAAGTTTCCAGTCATCTTTATCATCCCCTTGCTTTCATTTGCCAATTACCAACCTTCCTGCTATTTAAAATAACTCATTATTTAATACGGGTTAAATGAGATTTCCTTTCTAACGGAAATGACAACTATTTGTAAAGCGTATTAGTTGTAGCTAAACATTGTGAGAATTTTCTTTTATAACTTTGCCTTAAAAAAACAAACAAACAGTAGTCGATTCTGGGTGGTGAGCACATAATATGATGCATAGGTGATGTGATGTGAACTTGTACATCCGGAAACTATCTAATTGTTACCAATCAATGTCACCCCAATAAACTTAATAAAAAAAAACAACATTAAAAAAAAAGGTGACTTTTTGTCTCTGTTTTCTTATCTTCTTTGTCAGAGTTCTTTTTGAAGTGACCAGAGCCAGTCAGGTCCTGATTTACTGGGTGATTTAGGGTGAAATTAAGCCTTTGGAATTTACTTCTTTCTCACCAATTGTCAGTGTGGGAAATTCCTTTTCATCTTCCCTGTTGGGCGATCAGGAGAATAACTGAGATGGGTATTCCTCATTCCCTCTCTAAATCTACTCTCTGCTCTTTCGTGTGTGAGCAGTGGTGCTGACTGTATTCTCCAGGCTTCCTAGCTCTCTGGCTTCCAATTGGACTTCAGGAGAGCTCATGACTCTGTGCTCTCCCTGTGCACCTGTTGCCGTTTTGGTAGAGGCCGTGTCTTTGCCTGACTGCTGGGCACTCTTCCAGGGCACTCTTTTCTCTCCTTGTGTCTCCAGGATGCTTTTTGCTTAAATATCCCTTGGTGTTTCCTTTTACCCTCCTCACATCTTTACAAGTAAGTCCTTCAGTCAAGTCTGTTCTTTGAAACTGTATGAGTTGCCTGTAGATAGATAGCAGTCACTCACACTGATTAAAAGTATATCACAATTTTAATAACAGGAGACAAATAATGCATTAAATGTCTGTGATTATAAGATAAATCTTGATTTCAGGTATATTACAATTAAAAAAATGATTAAAATTGATGGAAATTGTCACTGGTTTTAGTATGGATACTATAATAAATATCCTTGTACCTTGTAGGAAGACTTGCCCATATTTCAGGTTATGTTTTTCTGTAGATGAGAAGTGATTTATGGATATTTTTTGAGACTTGTTTCTTTTTGCAACACTGCTTTCTAAAAGGGTGGAACCTTTTTAGAGTACCACAAGCAATGTGTTATCGCTTGTTTTACTGTACCCATGGCAGACAGAATTGTGTGTTAACTTTTCTGAAAATCTTTTCTAATTTGATATATCAAGGAGATTCCTTAATTTGAAGGTGGAAGTGAACATTTTCCGCATTATGGACCAGCTATATCTTTAAAAATCTCTTTCACCTATTTATCTATTATGCCTCATTGTTTTTTTAATGCATTAGCTCTCTATATAATAGGTTAGAAGTTAACTAACTTTTTCTGCAAAGAACCAGATAGTAAATACTTTTGGTGTTGTGGACAATGTATTAATAGTTTCTGTCCCATCTGCTCAGCCCTGCCTTTGTAGGGTGAAAGCAGTCTTAACAATAGGCAGACAAGGGAATGTGACTGTTCCCCAATATGGCCACTGAAATGTGAATTTCAGATAGTTTTTACCTATCCTCATACAAGTCTTCCTCTTGATTTTTTCAATCATTTAAAAATGTAAAAATTATTCTTAGCTCATGGGCTATGCAAAATGTGCAGATGACTGGATTTGGCCTGCAGACCCCTATAATAGAGAACTCAAATTTTTACTGTTTTTCCCACTTCTTTTTTTATATCAGCATTTTAGACCTACAGAAGGAAAACTTTATATAAAAATAATTAAATTTCTGACTATTTTTGTCATTATTTTGAAAGTTAGAATGTACCTTGCTGAAGATTCAACCCCAAAATACATGATTCAATTTTAGAGTTAGAAACTTAACTAAGAATTAATTTTTATTCATCTGGAATTTATTTTGGTGTATAGTAGGATTTGGAGTTTTAAATTTCTTTACAAGTAGCAAACCAGTTGTGGATCATTTTTGAATATTCATAGTATTGCACTCTAATCTCTATCCTGGGTACTTTTGATCTTAGCCTTGCATTGTGATAATGTCCCTATGTGCAAGAAGTATGGCACCAACTTGTGACATAAGTTCCACTTAGTTGTTCTTGGCTTTTATCTTTTTGTTTGGGCTTTATAGGATAGTCAGTTGGAACTTCTGTAGGTATAATAGATATGAAAATAGTTCTTCAAAAAAACTTAATTTTATGTACATATATTTTTAATGAAGAATGACAATTTGATTTTTCTAACTAAGAAAGAAATGTCGGGGAAGCCAGGATGGCTCAGTGGGTTAAGCGCTCACTTTGCAGACTGGGGAACCGAAGATCAAATCCCAACCCCATCCTGTGCGGACCCATATGCTGAACTGGGGAGTTGCCCACAGTTCAGTTCTCACCAGGGTGAGATCCTGGCCCAGTTCCTGCCCTGTGCAGCCCCGCCCACCTGTGGAATGGTTTTTTGTGAAAAAACCAATGATATGCAACTATGGAGACTGCTCTGGGTCCTCCCCCTTCTCTCTGTCTCTGTCTCTCTGTCTCTGTCTCTCTCTCTCTCTCTCTCTCTCTCAAAAACAATAAAAATAAATATTTTAACAAAAAGAAAAAAAAAAAAGAAAGAAATGTCCAGGTAATATCTATGGGTTTTTGCCTTTGGAAAATATTGTACTTAAATTTATTTGTCCATCCATCCATCCATCCATCCATCCATCCATCTATCCATCTGAGGTTACCCTGTAATGTTTGGTAAGAATTATCTTTTGTTTAGTTATTATAGATGTGCTAAAGTGACTAAAAATATGGCTTGAAGATAAATAAAAACCTGTTTTACTGCAAATTACAAAACAAATATTATAGGAGTGGTTTTCCTACCATTAAAAGACTTAAAAGATGTGTGTGCTCCCAATTCAGTTGACTCTGAAGAACAGATATAATGCTTTTATTTTCTGATAGCATCAAAAGTTATTCCTGCTGAACCAAAATGATGTTTAGAGTGTCAATGATGGATTCACATTAATGTATTTTTGCACAAAGCTGTACTTTTTACAAATCTGTTTAAATTCCTTTCTGATTCTTTGGTTTGTGGAAGAAAAACCATGCTGCAGAAGCCCCTTCTGATCAGCCTATATTTGCAGTTAAAATGTTCTTTCACATTCAGGAATGTCTGTATGTTCAGGCTGGGTTGCCATGGTACTGTGTGACATGAGGTGGCAAACCCCACACAAGAGTTAAAGAGATGAGTAGTGCTTGGGATACAGATGACGGAAAGTACAATTTGCTAACAAGTTCGAGATGAGAGGTTGAACGAAATGTCTTCATCTAAAGAGGATTTACTCTAGTCATGGGGTCCTTGGGTTGAAATGAGAGTCATTGCTTGATTATGTATGCTCCAGGTGGGCTGTGAGCTTTGCTTAGGAAGCTAGTTCCAATTTTGTGTCTCCACAGTGGTCCTCAGCTCCCATCTGGACTGATCTCTTAAAATCAAAGTGAAATTAGATGTGATCTTTTGATTTGAAAGCTGTGTTTGTGTTTAGCCAGACTACAGTGATATAATTTTTGTTCAACATTTCCCACTCTGTAAGTA
Source organism: Craseonycteris thonglongyai (assembly GCA_004027555.1). NCBI lineage: Eukaryota > Metazoa > Chordata > Mammalia > Chiroptera > Craseonycteridae > Craseonycteris > Craseonycteris thonglongyai. The sequence continues at coordinate 9,722 of PVKE010012618.1, forward strand.
GTTGAAGTAAAGTAGGAAAGAATAAAAAACCAATAGACACACATGAAATGGGAGGGCAGTGTGGAAATCGCCTTGAATTCCTGTTTGTGAGCCAAATTTATTTTTATAATCTTTTAATAGAAGACAGCTTGTTCTTCTTTGGATAATTGGCCCAGGCTTTGTCCTCCTCTTTTAAATATGCTTTGACCGAAGTACCAACTGTGAGATGAATAGGAAAAATGAATTTGGGGAGTAAAAAGAAAAAAAAAGGTTTATTTTTTTCTTAACGTGAAAGCAAAACAGTCATATGGAATCATATATTTTTAAAAATTTTATGTGCCTCTGTCTTGACAGAGCCAGAAATTCATTGTTTAAGCACATTTGTCACTACAGAGAGTAAGTGGGATTCTAAAGTCTTTAATGTGGTTCTGTAGATATAAGCCTTGTTGTTTAATCATGGCATTTCTGCAAAAATGAACTCCTGGGCCTGCATCTCTCCCTCTCTCACATTTCTTTTAGTTTCTAGATCTAGACTAAGCACTTGAACAGCCATCGCTAAATATTTCCACATTGGAAAGCTAGAAGAACTTGGCTGGATATAGTTCTGATTTTCATGAGAGGGAATTACTTTTCCCTTTTCTACTTTAGAAGTCATATACAGTATTCTTGCTATTTGGGCTTGAAAAGTCAAACAGGAATGAGTCTGCCTACTAAATTTAGAGAACTGATTCATGATTTCTTGATCTTGTACAGTGGGCAGTGTTGCCATTGACCATTTCATTGTTTTGGGGCTTGCCAAATCTAGTGTGAAATCCAAGGCTGCTGCTTAACCCTCTGTGGCTCTGGAATTTATTTCTACTTGTTCTGCTTATTTCTGAAGATAACATGTAACCCATGTGCCCACAGGTCCTGGCCTAGGTGGATCTTGCTGTGGTCAAATTTCCATGCCTCTGAAAGTATTTCATAAGTCAGACGTTATCTTCTCTTTATTTCTCCCCCCCACCCCAATTAACCAGTATGTTTTCATTTAAGTCCACTTTAACTTCCTTGCCTCATTGACATTTTTCAGCCTGCTTTTCAAGTATACTGAAAGCGAGATTCACAATATGTGGGAAAATACATTTGTAGATGTTCTTTTGTGTTAAATTCTCCTCATGTGACATTTCTATTTGACGTTTGGAACATTACTTAAATTGTATCATTTAAAAAAACTTGTGTACCCCTCTGCACACTACCTCCATCATTAGTTCTGAAGTTCTCTAAAATTCTGTTTTGCTTAAGAATTCATAAGACCTTGGAGGTGAAATTCACTTGGCACGTTGTTAAGTATTCCACAAATTTGTAGACTAAATATATTACTCTTTCTGTGGCTCATCCAGAAGACATCGTCATCTTTTAAAATTGCAGTTAGCACTGTTGTAAAATTGGCCAATGGAAGGTGATATATTAGGGTTGTGTGTGTTTTGGATTTAATATTGTTTTACTTAAGAATGTCAGAGGTGACCTAATCCTGCTTCACCTGGGATATCCAGGAAAGAAAATTGAGAATATATGTATTTTTTAATTAATAAATTACAAATGGAATAACTGGGTAACTGAGTTTGAACAGTTTTTTTTTAAAAAACTGCAGATGGTTCACCTGATTTGCAAGGAAAGCAGATGAGTGGAATGTAGGGGAAGGTTTAGGGAAATTATGTGGATAATTCAGCTCCTTTCTCTTTACCTGAGCCCTTTAGAATAAACTGAGTATTTGGATGTCATCATTACCTGTTGGAATTGTACATCAACTTTCCAGAGAAAGAAAATCAAAAGGGAGAAGTTTAATTTTCCAGTAGGATATAAGAAAATAAAGACACTGAGCCACTCTGGGAAAGTGACAGAGCACTTCCAGGCTGTGAACCTCAGGTAATTTCCTGGCCAAGACATGCAGCTTGTAGATTCCTTTTCTTCCCTCTCTCCTCTTTTCTCCCTCTCTTCTTTCTGTTAGTCCTTCCATCCATCAGGGTAAGGTCTTTGGTGAATAGTGGCCACAATACAGCATCTGTAAACTTCTGAGCCTCTTGTAATTGTTACCTGAGAGCTGGCATTGGGGTAAAGCCTTGCCCGTTGGTCCTCGGTCCTGTGAATTTTCAAGGGAGAGACTGGTCTTTCGTCACTGTTGTATCCCCAGGCTACGTGAACAGGGGGCACTTTACGTTATGAAGGCAGTGGGCTGGCTGAATGACAAGAATGCTGCATTTGTAGTCAGACTAGTTTTATGACTTTAGGCAAAATATTTAATATCTCTGATCCTTATTTGTAAAATAGGAATAATGTCTAGTTTAAAGAGATGTGAGAGATATAAATTACATAGGAGATAAAGTGCTTAATACAGTGCATGGTATACATGGTAGGTCGTCTTCAAGAAATGTCGGTTTCTTTCCTACTAGACCTTAATAATTGTAATTTTGGGTGACAAAATTAACATTCAAGTGATGGTATGAATGATAGTAGCATTTGCTTGCATAGGCACTATTTTAAGCCATGTGCACGTTTAAAAATCGAATTTTCTCTACATGACTGTGAGATCTATATCTTGATTATCCCCAGTTTCTAGATGAAGAAAGAGCATAGAGAATTAATTTACTTTAGGTTACACAGCTAGTAAGTGGTGGAGTTGCCTGAGGAAAAAGAGAGAAACTGATGAATGTAATACAAGGTATAGTGTGATGCTTACTCTAAAAATCAGTGGACCATCAACAAAATGAAAAGGCAGCCTACTAAATGGAAGGGAGTATTTACAAATCATAAATCTGACAAGGGGTTTAATATCCAAGATAGAAAAAGAACTCATACAACTCTATAGCAAAAACAACAACAAAACAGAATTATTAAAAAATGGGCAAAAGATCTGAATAGACATTTTTCTAGAGAAGACATTCAGTTGGCTAACAGGCACATAAACAGGTGCTTAGTATCACCAATCATGGAAATGCAAATCAAAACCACAAGATAATCGTTTCACACGTATTAGAGTGGCTATTATCAAAAAGACAACATGTGCTGGTGAGGATATAGAGAAAAGGAACCCTTGTTCCTGGTTGGCAGGGATATAAATTGGTGCAGCTGTAATAAACTGTATGGAGACCCTTCAAAGGATTAAAAATAGAAAATACCATATGACCCTGCAATTCTACTTCTGGATATTTATCTGAAGAAAATGAAAAGCGCTAACTTGAAATGATTTGTGTACTCTGATGTTTATTGCAGAATTATTCACAATAGTGAAGATATGGAAGCAATCTAAGTGTCCATTGATGGATGAATGGATAAAGGAGATGTACATATATGCAGTGAAATATTATTGAGCAATAAAAAAGAAAATCTTTCCATTTGCAACAATATGGATGGAACTTGAAGACATTATGCTAAGTGACGTGAAACAGAAAGATAAATACCGAATGATCTCACTTAAATGTGAAATTTAAGACACCATTGAGCTCATAGATACAGAGACTGAATTAGTAGGAGCCAGAGGTGGGGATGGGGGTGGGGTGGGTAAATTGGGCGAAGTTGGTCAAAAGGTACACATTTCCAGTTATAAAATAAGTCAGTCATGGAAATGTAATATACAGCATGGTGATTATAGTTAATTCAGTATTGTATATTTGAAAGTTGCTAAGAGAGTAGTAAGTAGATCTTAAAGATTCTCATCACAAGGAAAAAACTTGTGGCTGTGGTGATGGATGTTAACTACATTGATATGGTCATCTCAATATATACAAATATCAAATCATTATGTTGTACACCTGAAACTAATAAAATGTATGTCAATTACATATCAATTTTTTAAAAAGTGTAAAGGACTCGATGATTTAGATGAGAAGGCAGTTTTGTTTGGTTGGGAAATTAGGAAGGGGCTCAGGAAGAAGGCATGATTTAAGTTGTGTATAGAAGGAATGAATGTGCTGTGGAGAGGCGGAGACGGAGTCAAACAGAGAAGACTGTGATTGTCACAGAGGTAGGACAGCTTAGCTGGGGCTTTCTGAGGAACACTGGGTATGTAATAACCAATGCAGAAGCAGCCCTGGGGCACGAATGCTGGGATCCCAGACCTGAGATAGAGTTTGGGGGCTTGGCTTCCCTTCCTCTGCCTAAGGCTGTGGTGTGGCAGTGTGGGAGGCTGAATATCAACAAACCAAATCATAAGCCAGGCGACTCCTTCACAAGAAAACTTGTGGATCTGAAAGGGTACAGGAGAGAAAAATAGCAACACAGCACACATGTGAGAATGTTTGAAAAACAGTGTGGTTGTAAAGGAAGCGTAGGATGTGAGCCAAGGATGGCCTCTGCTGTGTCTTTTTAATAGATGCTGGTGATTCTGGACATGGGTGTGAACAAATTAGTGAACATTCACTTTGTGATATTGACAACAAATAGGAGACAAAGGGCTGGACGGGTAATGTGAAGTGGTGGTGTTGGAAACATAAATTCCTGAATGCCAGTGTCAAGTTTGGACTGGAAGAATGATAGGCTGTTGAAAATTCTATTATTATTATTTTCTGTGGCAGGGGGTGGGGGTAGTGACAAATGGGGATTATGCTCAAGGAAGGTGGATCTGGCATTTGTGTAGGGGATATGGGGTGGATGAAATTGTGTAGGCTTTTTAGGCAGGACATTTGAGTTGGTGCCTTTATATCTGGAGGTCAAATTTCTAAGTCTTTGCAATTGATTTGACTTGGAGGGTGGGAGATGAGGAAGGAGTAAAAGCAATGACCTTTGTGTCTTTAATAATATGACTATTCATTTAATAGCTATTAGCATGACTTCTGTGTGGCAGGCAAAGTGCTAGGTACTGGGTATGCAATGCTGAGCAAAACGGTGTGTGTGGCTAAGTGGGGAGGAATAGAGCAAAAGTGGCTCTCAGTTCAGAACCTGAGTCATGGCGAAAGTGGTGTGACACTACCTGCAGTGAGGAGCGGGCTCTGAGGCCTCGATGATGAATTTTGTTGTAATGAGTTGAGTTTGAAGTCAGTCATGACAAGTAATCAATGATAAAATTAGATGTCTTGGGCAGAGGTTGGAGATGGTCATAGATGGAAAGTGGATCAGAAATCAAAGGTCATGTACGGTATGTATTCCAGGGAAGAGGGCAGAAGACAGGACTTTGTGAGCAAAGCTCAAATTTTTAGGGGCAGAAAGAAGATGCTGTAAAGAGGACTGAAAGCTGAAGTTGCAAGTACAATTGCCATTTTTCTATGTAGATGTTTCTTAGGCAGTTTGCAAGGTTTTTTACCGGTATTTATTTTTTTAATTTTTATTTTTTAGGGCTTTAGCACAAGGTTTTTTAACCTCAGTGCTAGTTTGGGATTTTGGGCTAGATAGCTGTTGTGTTGTTAGGGGGCTGTCCTGTGTATCGTAGGATGTTTATTTAGCAGCATCCCTGGGCTCTACTTACCAGATGCCAGTGGGTAGCATTCTTCCCTCGCAGCTGTGACAATCAGAAATGTCTGCAGACATTGCCAGGTGTGCCCCGGGGGATTAAATCACCCATAGTTGAGAACTACTGCTTCAGAAGTTATGATGTTGTTGTTATTATTATTATTAATTGTTGTTGTATACATCCCTCCCAGACCACAGCCAGGGAGGGATTATGGGGCAGACTATGTCAGCAAAAGGCTTGAACCTTTCTTTGGCTGCAAATGTTTCATAACTCAGTTCTCAATAAAGTTACAGATAGGAAAACATTGGAAATTAATACTGTGGAGAGATTTCCTGTAATAGAGGAAGCATGGACTTGTGAGAGGGTTTCACTTCCCCTCTTCAGCAGGCCTGGGCCTGTGATGTGAGTGCTTAAGGCCCTTGCTGTGGGGTGGAGTAGGGGAACTTCAGCTCTGAAATTTTGGGGAATTTATCCATTTCAAAAGGAGGAATATTTTACAGAAATCCCTGGGCAGGTCTTCCATGTTTAAAGGAAAAACCATTTATTTAAATGTGTTACATCAAAGAAAATAGATGTGTGTCCTAATGGAGTTTCTTAGAAGTTTATATCGAATAGCTCCATCTACCAAATGAATTGGCATAAGAAGTGTACACAGTTCCAGTGGTTTCTGCTTATTAGGCATAATACTTTTTCACCTAGTGGATGAATTGCGTTGAATTGAAATCTTGGTCGTCAGTTATGTTTGAGAAGATGTTTTAAAATAATTAATTAATTGTTAAATTTATTGGGGTGACATTGATTGATATCAATTACATAGTTTCCAGGTGTACAGTTCTACATTACATTGTCTATACATCGAATTATATGCTCACCACCCAGAATCAGCTCACTTTCCATAACTGTATGTTTGACTCCCCCTCCCTGCTTGAGAAATTTTTAACTTTTGATTTTGAAAGAGGAAGAAAGAGTGCTGAAAGGCAAAAAGTGTCAGTTTAAATCTGTGCAAGATATCAAAGACCAAGTTTGTGACAATGTCTGGACTCTTCATGTTTTCATTTGAAACCTGTATTTTCAGCTTGGCTGTGGATTTGGGTGAATTGGATTGGTCAGTGGAGGGAGGATGTTGATGGAGGATGTCCCTCCTCCTCTCTGGAGTTGTTTGACCCTTAAATGGATTTCTTTTCTTTTTAAAGATTTATTTTTATTGTTTGAAAGAAGGTGTGGGGAAGGCCCAGAACAGTGTCCATAGTTGTGCATCGTTAGTTGTGATGTGGTTTCATTCCACACAGGTGGATGTGGGCTGCATGGGGCAGGAATTGAACTTGGGGGGCGAGAACCTTTGCTGCCATACCAGAGGTTTACCAGTTGCCCTGCAGTTCAGCATATGGGTTTGCATGAGTCAGGATTTGATCCCAGGACCTTGCAATTGCAAGACAAGTGCTCAACCTGCTGAGCTGGCCCGGCATCCCTCATATTGATTTCTGACAGGAGTTTGATGAAGATGTGGTTATTGCTATCAGTTTGGCCTACTAAGCTATTCATAGAGGGCTGGGGAAGCTGTCAGAAAGGAGAAGCACAGAGGAAAGAGACAACTCTTTCTGAGTAGTTTCAATTGTGTTTAGTTCTTTCAAAGCTTACAAATGCTAAGAGTTGTTCTCATTTATTTTTTTTAAAGCTTTATTTTATTGTTTTTGACAGAGAGAGACAGAGATAGAGACAGAGAGAAGGGGGAGGGTCTAGGGCAGTCTCCATAGTTGTATGGTTTTGTTTCACCCAGGTGAGTATGGGCCTCCCGCGTGGGAGGCACCCTCCCCCCCCTTCAAGCCAGGGGCCAAGCTGGGGGGCGAGAACCAAACTGGGGTCGTCCACATGGGAGGCACACCCGAGTTCAGCATATGGGTCCATGTCATAGGCTGGGGCTGGGATTCGATCCTTAGTCCCCAGGGCTGCAAAATGAGCGCTTAACCCACGGAGCCATCCTGGCAACCCCTGTTCTCATTTGTAAATAGTGGTGAAAACAAAAGCAGAGAGATCTGAAAGGATTGTGTGGTTTTAGAGAGGCTGAGTGGAGGTGGGCCTATGCAAGCTAGGCAGAGTCCCTTAATTGCAAGTGGGGTGTTTAGGGAGCAGGCTCTGGGATCCTTTCTCTCTCTGAAAAGAGCAGAATGTACCTACTACGCTTCTGGCCACGGAATAAGATCTGGACTATCCTGAGTGTGGTCCAGCCCTTGATAGAAGCAAGTTTAGACCTCACTGGAGTTCTGACTTCAAGACCTTGGCTGATGCTTACTAGTCGTTGAAGGTAGGATAGTGAGGGAGAGAGGGGTGAGGAGTGGCAATTGCTGCCAAAGTGAAGTTGGCCCAGCTCCTCCATCTGCTTATTGTACACTGCTCTCTCATTCCCTCCTCTTTAACTTCTATTTTTTTTTTTGAAATAAACTTATTATTGTAGAATAGTTTTAGATTTGTAGAAAAATTGAGAAGGTAGTATAGGGAATTCCTACATATTCTGCTCCTTTTCCCCCCCATTAACATTTTACCTTAGTGTGGTACATTTGTCATAGTTAATGAAACACTGTGGAAACGTTCTAACTAAAGTCCATACTTTCTTCAGATTTTCTTTGTTTTTACTGAATGTCCTTTTTCCAGTCCAGAATCCCATCCAGCATACCACATTATACTTAGTTTTCATGTCTCCTTTTGCTTCTTTTGGCGCCAACAATTTCTAACTCTCCTTGTTTTTGATGACTGACAGTTTTGAGGAGTACTGGGCAGGTATTTTGTAGAATACCACTCCGGTAAGATTTGTCTTCTGTTTTTCTTTGATATTTAGACTGGGGTTATTGGTTTTTGAGAGGAAGACCACAGAGGAAGTGCCGTTTTTATCACATTGTGTCAGGGGTACATACCACTATGAACATGAGTCATCACTGCTGTTGTTAACCTGGATCACCTGGCTGAGGGAGTGTCCGCCAGGTTTCTCTGTAGTAAACTGTAAAACTTACACTCATTCACACACTCTCTTACACACTCACACTCTCACACACACCCCCTCCTAATCCCCCTTTTCATGTTGCACTCTTTGGAAAGAAGTCACCATGTGAGGCCCACAACTAAAGAATGAGGTGTTAGGCTCCACTGTCTTTTTTTTTTTTATAATTAAAAACAAATAGATTGCTTATTTTAATCCTTTTAGTGCAACGGGCTGATATATCAGCTTTTGCATCTCAGGAGAAAAGTGCAGCGGGCTGATATATCGGCTCATACGTAGACCATAGTTAAAAGTGCTATAACTTACTATATTTTTTCTTGTATGATGTATGACTGAAATAATTACAATTCTTTTTCAGACAATGTAAAAGAATAGTATTGTTAACTAATTCAATATATATAAAACTAAAAAAACCGCATGTGGATATCTAAAACAGTAACTTCATAACGTTTTTTTTCCCTACAGTGATACATTTTATTAAATTACCCTTTGCATTTCTCGCTAGTACTGCTGGCAGAAGGTAGCACTCAGAGGGTTAAAACAAAGTTATAAATGTGTGTGTATTCTCTGTCTCTCTCAGAGCTGACAAAGGACTTGTATCTCTAAAAGGTATAAAGAACTTAAACTTAACAATGAAAAGACAAGTGCAATTAAAAAAACAGATTACATGAATTATTTGGAATTCTTCTGCATGAGAGATTTGTCTCATGCCCCCATTTATTTATTTGTTCCATAATATGATTTTGGACTCCTGGATCTTTATTTTATTCTTTGGGCTATAATCCAACACTCTTTTGTTCAAATTGTTCCAGCTTTGGCCATTGGGAGCTCTTTAGCTGGCCCCTGTGTCGTTTTAGCATACCCTCATCATGTTTTGTTTGTTTTTTGGAAACTTTATTTTCTGGCACTACAGGTTCCTCTTTGATTTTTTAATGTGTTTTTGTAATGCTTTTTTTTTGTGTGTGTTGTTGTTAAATTTATTGGGGTGACATTAACTGGTATCAATTACATTGTTTCCAGGTGTATTGTAATGCTTTCTGCCCAGTGTGGCGATAGAGCACATGTTTGGTGGCTTGAAAGCTACAGCTTTGATTTTAGCCCAGCTGACCAATTCACCTCACCTGTGTGATTCTGCTTTCTCTAAAATGAATCGGCTACAAGCCTTTAGCAAAGGATTGTAAAAATCCAGTAAATGTAAAAGGACTTGAGACATACTAGTTGTCCATCCGCGCCCCTCTTATGATGTTGAAGCTCATCTCCAGGCTCCTGTCTCTGGACCTTCCCACAGGCTCCAGTACATGTTTATTGAATGAACCAGTGCAACTTCTACACTGCGTTTCGCCAGTTCTCTGAGCAATTTAGTGTTTATCAATCAACAAGCCTTTTGTTTCCTACATAAACATTTTGTTTTTTGAGTTACTTATCTTGTATCTCCTTACCGCACACAGCACTGGCTCACAGGTACTTACATCTGCTAACTGAGAAGCAAATAATGGAGAAAGTGGACACAACTTAAATAGAAAAAAACCAGTGAGGGAATATAAATGAACTCTGGGGATAATGTCATTTGCTCTCTCTTCCTATTACCTCAACCTTTAAATTGATCTCTTTTACTTGTAATCAAGTGTCTGTGTCATTACATTGCCAGTGATGGATGAGTGAATGAATGAATGCATGTTGGGAACTATGTGGAATTCTGATTTAGGGAAGGGATTCAGAAGAACTATCTTTTAGATAACTCATTTGTGAGTTTTCCCACGACTCTAAATGGTAACGTGGTAGTGGCATTAAATACAGCAAAGGTGGAATGAAAACCTATTTACATTGCTAAATCCAGTGGGGAGTTAGGGTGCATTCTGCTACTGTCCTAGGAGGTGTAGGAATAAATATATATGAATATATATATTTTTTAAAGATTTATTTTTATTATTTTTTGACAGAGAGAGAGAGAGACAGAGAGAAGGGGGAGGGCCCAGAGCAGTCTCCATAGTTGACAGCATTCCTTTTCCATATAGTTTAGCTCCACAGGTGGGCGCGGGGCTGCACAGGGCAGGAGCTGGGCCTGGAACCTCCCGTATAGGCCCTGGCAAGAACTCAACTGGGGGCACACACCAGCTCAGCATACGAGTCTGCATGGGCTGGGGCTGGGATTTGATCCTTGGGCTCCAGGGTTACAAAGCGAGCTCTTAAGCTTCCCCATATTTTTAAAATATATATTTCAAAAGCACATTTAGAAAATTTTGTTTTGAGAAAAGGAGAAAGAGGAGGTTCCATGTGACATTCTATATGTTCCAAAATAACATGGAGATGGAGAACGTTGCATGCTTTTGTTTCTCCGAGGATTGAGTTTTAGAATGATAAGGTAAGCAGGGCCCTCCGCAAGGCACGCCCAGAACACATGAATACTACGGCTGTTGCTCATTTTTTCTTCCTTTCTTTTTAAAGCCTGTCAGGGGTTCTTACTGGTCTTTGTTGATTCCCACCTCTGAAGAGGCTGGTTGGTACAGGGCACACTTGTATTCTGAGATGCTGGGGAGGGAGGCTAGGTGCTTGGGAACAGATATGGAAGAGTGAATTGTTGGTGGTCTTGCTGGCATTAGGAAGCTGCTTGTCCCACAGCATCCAGTTGCTTGTGTGGACTCGGGGAGTCTAGAAATAAGTTCTTTTTACTCCTTTTATCAAAATGAGGTTGGGCGTTACTGTTACACAGACGGCTGGATTAGGGCTTGATAGGGAAGCTTCTTCTGACATTCAAAGCATCTCCTTTTCTGTTTTTTTCTGGAGCAAGTTTTTCCTCTGTCCTCTCTAGGAAGCTGATTTAGATCCTGTCCTCTCACTGACCAGTACCTAGAATGTCAGCACAATGACTCATGCTCCCAACATCCTGTCCTTGTTCTAGAGAAATGGAACTGTTTGCCTTTGGAAAACACAAAGCTTCCCTCTGCGGAAAACCAAACAAGCATTGCTTTGACACACAATTTTTCTTAAATGATGACTTGTGATTTTCTCTTTCTTATGATTTAAAAAAAAAATGCAAGTGTTGGGTTTTTCTGTGTGTTCTGAGTGAGCCAGGTGATTGAGTAGTTGAGACCTTTAGGTATGGGAGGGACTTTGGAGATAATATGGCCCAGCTCCTTATAGTTCCAGAAGCAAAAGGCAGGTGAAGTATAGTGATTTGAGATCCAAAATCTGGACATTGATAAGCAGGACTAACTGAGCCTCCTGATTCCTGATTCTGTGCCCTTAACTGTGGTTTATAGTGGGATTTTTTTAACATTTAATTTGGCTGCCTAGTTAGAAGTTATATCAATATCAGTATCATTTGTTTAAAACAGGGGTCTCCAAACTACGGCCCGCGGGCCAGATGCGACCCGCGAGGCCCTCTCATCCGGCCCATGGAGACCTTTTTATCTGAATAAAATAATATTAAATAAATAATTAAAAACAACATCTGTGTTTTGATTCTTTTTTATTTGGACCTCAAGTGTGTAGTCGGCCCCCAAACTGCTGTTTGATAGTTAATGCGGCCCGCGGGCTGAAAAGTTTGGAGACCCCTGGTTTAAAACTACAGATACTGTACAGCCACTCCTCACTTAACCACCTACCTGTTTAATGATCTCTTGAACTTACAACCAGTTCTCTAGCACAGGGAATCCCCTGTCTCAGATTTGTGAGTTTCTTTCTTTTTTTTTTTTTTGATAGAGAGACAGAGACAAAGACAGAGAGAAGGGGGAGGGCTCAGAGCAGTCTCCATAGTTGCACATCATTGGTTTTTCCACATAGTTTCATTCCACAGGTGGGTATGGGGCCACACAGGGCAGGAACTGGGCCGGGCTCTCACCTTGGTGAGAACTGAGCTGGGGGAGCTCCCAGTTCAGCATATGGTTCCGCACGGGCTGGGGCCGAGATTTGATCCTCAGTCCCCGGGGCTGCAAAGTGAGTGCTTAACCCACTGAGCCATCCCGGCTTCCCAAGACTTGTGAGTTTCTGGAATCCCCTTTCTCAGTCTTTGTACCTGCAGTCAGTTAGTATTCACTACATGAACTGTTTGCAATCATGCAATATTACATGTATCACTTATAAGTGGTGTTACGTGATATCTGCTGAAAAATGCATACTGTGTGGTGCCATGACACATCACAAACATCCACCTTTAAGCTCCTCACTTATTGACCAGTTAGCTTAATGACCTAGTTGTAGGAATGGAATTGGGTTGTTAAATAAAGAATACCTGTAGTAAAATCTTTAGGAATAAATGAGACCATACATTGCTAATCAGAACCTAAGGGGATATAGAGGGGTAAGAATTTTTCTGAGAATCAGGACATTCTATCTCAATTTAGCATTAAGACAGACTTCAGACATGTCTTCTCTTGGGACTTTTCTCAGAGGGGGGCTAGATTTAACTATTTCTTTTGTTGTATCAAGCTCTGAAATTTTATTATTTCATATTTCAATGAATGTATGTTGTATGTCTTTCCCACAATGATACCTAATATCTACAATGTGGATAAATCCCTTATCCCTTAAACCCAGTAGCATAGAACATGGCTTTCATGTTATTTACATGAATGTTACTGTTCTTTTTTTGTCAAGGAGGGTGGCCTACTGAGTGAGGGCAGATACAGAGTAAAATTGCTACTGGGCAATTTTAGACGTGTTAGACGTGTTAGTGTTAACAAGAGGGCGAAGAACCATGGGAAGAGGAGGGAGGCACTTCGTGTGCGAGAGTGATGGAACCATCATTTCATTTACCTTTTCAGGTGTCTTCAATGCTGTGGTTGATGACATTTGGCAAATTCCATAAAGATGGCAGTTTCAGGGATTTTGACAGCCCCACTTTCTTCTAGACTCTGACTTTCATGACGGTGGTATAATTTTTGCCTGTATCTTGTTAGAGATTGAATTACTGCTTTTGCCATGATTAGTTCCATTTTACAGGTGAGAAATTTGAATCTTAGAGAACATAGGTAAATTGTCCCAAATCATATAACTGGCATTGGTAGGATCTTAAACCTAAATCTTTCTGACTAATGTTTATGCTTTTAACCACGTTGCCCTCCAGGTGCCAACATATACGGCCCCATTTTAAGTCAGAGATGTTTCATTTACTTTATTTTCTTACTGATTAGAAGTTTTATTTTTTCATGTTACTCTCTAGTGCCTGGGATATGCCCACAATAGAAACATTATTGATTTAAAGGTAGCAAATGTGATAAACTAAAAGGGGAATAAAAGGCAGAGGCTTCTGAGCCACTCAGACTTACTTACTTTGGCTCTGTCACTTTGTAACCTGGGGCAAAATAAAAGACAAACAAACGGCACAAACAGAACTTCTCTAAACACCTGTTTCCTCACCTGAAAAAGTAGGGAAACTTATTTGTTGATTGGCCTACGGTGATATTAGAAATAGGGTATGCTAAACTCCTCGCAGTGCTTAACACAGTAGGTAGTTGAGTGGTTGCCATTATAATTATGTTGATGTTAAATTAGTAAAAACCTAAAATGTTTCTTTCATTTTCTCTTTTCCACCCCCTAAGGACAGCATGTGTCATTTCCCCTAAATGCCTGCTCCCCTCAGGAACTTACTAGTATTAGGGTGAACATATCATCTGTGGACTATGAAGGTTTAATGTTATGAGATTCCATTTTTTTCATACCCTTTCCCTCCCTCACCCCAGTTTTTCAGGAAGAACTCCTCCTGTAGCCTCAGGCACTGGCATGTCAGCTCAGCTGGGCATGCTACATCCTGGTAGGCCTGTGGCCTGTCCCCAGGAGGCTGGATGGAACGTACATGGTAATTGTTCTCTGCATCATGTCTCCCTTCCCTGCCTCGCAATTTTCTGTTCATGGGAAAAGTCTCCAAAGCTTTTCTTCTGCTGAATCGTGGCCCACTAGCCAGATAGAGGCTTCTGCATTAAATGGAGAGGGACCTGTGTTTTCAGCACGTTGGCATTTGAATTTTTATTTACCCCATGGACTCTGTTGACTCTTAATGCTACTATTGTCACCAACCATCTTTTTTCTTTGTTCCTAAGCTACTGACATTTCACTTTTCATGGGTTGAGTTAGCCTCCTTTATCAGTTTCTTCGGCTGTAGCAACCAACCTCTTTATCTCTCCTTTCCTTCAACATCCTGGGAGAAATGGACATTGTAGGCAGCGAAAATGTATTACAGTGATGAGTGATAAGAAACATCACCTATGTAGTACCTGGTACACCATAGGTACTTAGTAGAGGAGAGGTACTACTTTGACTACAGTCTCTGTAGTTCTACTGATATGTCCAGGAATCTGTTTATAGGGATGAGAGTTAGATTCAGTAAACTTGGGTTGGAAAATTACTCCTTCATTTCTCTGAGTGACACATGAGGATAGAGAGGGTGGCAGGGAACAGGGCTTGGAGAATTTCTTTGGGTAGGTGTATTAGTGTAATTTCGACTTGAAATGAAGTACCGTACAAGTATTTGAAAATGACTTAACAAAGAACCTTGGATTAGTTTCTTGTAGGGTAATTGAAAGATAGTCAACGGTTGTGATAAATTATACTATGTAGCACTTAGGTCTTTTTAATCTGCAAAGAACTTTTTTTAAACAGTGAGTCTACAATGTATTCTTCATTGTAGCCTAATGCTCTCTGTCTTTGTTGTGCTGCGTTTTTAGGATGAATGAGTAAGCTTTGCCATTTGGTTTATAAATGTTGATGAATTTAAAGTCTCTGGGGAGTGAGAATTGAAGTGACAGTATCTGGAGGTTCATATTTACTTCACATAAACTGCTGGCTGAGCATTCCTGTCCTGATTATGTTCCCAAGCAGTAGACTATATGAATCAGACATCAAATGAAATTCAGGAATTGAATTTTGTGGGTCCCCCCCCCCAAACTAGTTAGTACTTACTGCCAGACCTGGGTGAAATGTTTGCTATGCATAGGTATCTAAAATTAATTCTTAGTAGATGCTTTTTTAAAAACTGGAAGTTTGCTAGTTAAGAGAGAAGGGTTTGCAGTTGGCTTCATAAAGTTCTTAGACTTTTAAAGTTGTAAGCCAAGAACTTTGATGCACTAGAAGGTGTATCCTGTCCTTCTTACCTCTTTCCTCTTTCCTCATTTGTATAACAGGATACTTAGGTGCTCCAAGGAAATCTGAATATGATTCCAAATGATTAGCTGTTTTCTGTCCAAATCCAACTGCCTTGTACAAGGCTAAAATTTACTTGCTGTGAATTAGGAAAATGGTAGCTGGCAGAACTAACTTTAGTATAAAGGTGATGTAATACAACTTAGCCATTAATTCTTCACATATGGCAGTGTTTTTGAGTGAGGAGGTAGAGAAAGGAAGTAAAATCATGGCCTCTCCCTGGACTAAACTGTGGTCTGAGAGTACCTTTTAGAAGCTCAATGAAGAGGTGAAGCGCAAGGAATACGTTTTCCTCGCTCTGGTGGAGTGTGATGGTGGCCACAGGAAAGGCAGTGGGTGGAGGTGGAGGGTTCTGTGGGCTGTGGAATAAGCTTTTTCTATTTGATGTGGCATATAATTGAGACTATCAAATGAGATGGGCATCAACAGACTGCTCACCGTGACCTGGGCTGCTGGAAGACTTGTGGCATAATTAAGCAGTGATTAAGCCCAGGGCAGGGGTGGCGAACCATTTGGCGATTGAGTGCCAAAGTTTATGAAATAAGAGTATACTCGCTCGACTCATGTGCCAACCCATCGAGTGAGATAGAGGTATTGATTATTTTTATGTCTAAAAGAGCATAAACAATAATTTTTTAGATGGTATTCACAGCTCCGCGTGCCGAAATAATTGCTCCGCGTGCCACTTTGGGCACACGTGCCATATGTTCGCCACCCCTGCCCTAGGGCATGACCATGCTGATGGTGCCATTGTTGCTTTATTGAGGATTTAGCATGTGCCAAGCACTTTATATGCTTTTCTCCATTTAATTCTCTTGTGACCATTTTCAGATGGTAACTTAGAGGTGTAAACAATTTGCCCAGCGCTGTATAGTCAGGGGAGAAGCTGGGATTAAAAACCATGATCCAATACTGTACCCTCTAGATGAAGTCAAGGTCATCCAAGTAAAGGATAATGGAATGAGAGAGAGATTTCAGAGACAGAAGCTACAATGTTTAATAGCTGACTAGGAGGTGTGTGACCTTCAGCCAAAATGAGAAGGAAAAAGATGATTTTCCAATTACAATTTTGGAGAAAAAGTAAGATTGTCGTGCTAGTGAATGGGGGTCGGAAGAATAAAACATAAGGCTCAGTCTCGGTCATTTTTATGGACTCCTCTTCCTAGAAAACAGCCCGTAGACTTTTATCAGTGTTCATTTTATCTTTCAGCTTTCAGAAAACAGTTGGCACTCCAAATGCTTGCTGTCTACAAGATGCTTTTGTGTTGACTCCCAACAGAGTGGAATTCACACATCACACCATCACATTGTCCTCTAGTTTAGCTAATGATATGATTGGCATCTCATTGAAGCAGTACAGTGATAGTCACTGATCGACAAGATCCTCCCTGGGAAAGACTACATTTGTTCTTATTTCTCTAGATCAGCCCTTTAGGACCACAAGGAGACTCAACTTTTAGTCAGAGTTCATCAGAGCTGATGTAGCATTCTGAAAGCGATTGTGCTAAGGCCCCGGGATTCGTGGGCTTGACCGAATGAGCAGCAGACATATAGCTAGCTGCTCTGATTCTTACTGACTCGGGAGGAGTGCGGCTGAATCCTGAGTTAGGGATTGTGACTTCAGTAGATTTGATAAGGGGCCCAAGCCTGCTCTACCACTATTCCTCCTGCCCCGTTCCCCCACATTTCTGCCCATGTGTATATTCTTGGCTTCACTGTGAATCATTAGGTGTGTTTAGTCCCTTAAAGTTTATTTTCTTATTTTTCTGGGTGAGAAAGTGAATCTTCCCCAGTGAAGAATTTACGTTGTTAAAATAAGCCTCACCTTAGGAGAGAGTACTAATGTTGCGAGCAGTGTGGTCTTATGTCAAGCTAGCTGGCTGTCCAGAGGTATAGGTGTGCACCTTGACCGAAATTACTTCCTCCCTGATTGTTACAAAAACGAGGAATGTATTGGCAGCTGTTAATTACCTCTAGTCAAAGAAGAAGAAGCCATCTGCTCCTGCCCCTTAGGTGTTCTCTGGATTACTTAAGAGAAATGCTCCCTTGAAAGGAAACATTTTCCTTTCCCTCCTCCCTCACCTCCAGCAAAAATAATCTGTTAGGAGATTTTTTTTTTCCAGTTTCTTC
This sequence comes from Craseonycteris thonglongyai, assembly GCA_004027555.1. Lineage (NCBI taxonomy): Eukaryota > Metazoa > Chordata > Mammalia > Chiroptera > Craseonycteridae > Craseonycteris > Craseonycteris thonglongyai. The sequence continues at coordinate 27,382 of PVKE010012618.1, forward strand.
CCTAAGGGATAGTTAGCCAAATATGCTGTTTCGAGAGAATTAGGTATAGGCAGGTGTGTTTTTAATAAGAGCTGAGGAAAGTGTGGAATTTTGGGAAGAGAAAATGAAATTATGCTTTCTGTTAAAAGCCTGAACAAATTGTGGGCATAATTGGTTGTGTGCTTAGGTGTGTATGTGTTAGCGAAGTGGTATTTTACTTGTACCAGTGGAAGAAGAATGTTGGAAGAATGATGGATGTTTGCTCAGGACAAGAAATATACCACTTGCTTTAAGAATCTGCCCATAGCCTACCTTTCCTCATATTATTCATTTATTTCATTGACAATAGTATTCTGGAGAGAGAAATATTAGGTATGTATGAAGTCAGTTCTAAAATGCACTCCCTCCCTCTTCCTAAGAGGCCCTCTATGGTTAACCTACTTGGGCCAAGTAAGGGAAGCCAGCTATTTTTCTCCATTCTCTTAAGTCGGATGATAATCGCTCAGCTCACATACGGAGGCCTGCTCATTGCTCGCTTTCCCAGCTGGGGCTTGGGGTTGTCCCTGACTCCAGCTTCACCTCCATTTCTCTCCCATTAAATCTCAGTAAATTCCTAGCACTCTGAACAGTGTATTTTACTGGAATGATGCCTGTGTGACCAAACTCAGGGAGCTGAGTACATGGTAACTTCCTTTTTTGAGGTCATAAGATAACCTTTTGTAGCCTTTGGGCTTGGAGCTTCAATTGAGCTTATTGCTACGTAATTCCCCAGTGAGCATTTTAAGTGAGCAGGGTGTGTGTGAGCCCCAGTGTGTAGCTTTTATGGTCAGGGTAGATGACCCCGTTATGGTGGCCTCACAGCTGAGATCATAAAAGCGTCCTGATTGTTATTTGAAAGTCAAATGCTGGGTCACATGGTTATTTGGGGGTGGGGAGGGGTTAATGTTCTTCTTCCTAAGGTTTTTGTACCTAGTGATTCTTGGTCAGCTTGAGTGCTGACTGTAAACTTTCATTTCTTTTACCATGTTATTGCTCATTAAATTCTTCCTTCTTTGCTTAACTTGTACAAATGAGACTGGTTCATACTCTTTTGTATTGTCTTTGAGGTCATGGCAGGTGGCATTTGGAACCAACCCTGTGAAAACTGTCCTTGTGTACTATTTTCATAAGCTAAATAAGGCACAGAAAGAAACCCACAAGATAGCTCTTTCCTCTCTGGTAGAAGAGAAAGGAGGAATACACAATTTGCAGCTGATATGTGATTCTTGTTTGAGTTCCTTTTAGAGGAGAAATTTTCTGATTCTGTCTTCTTACGTTTCTTTCCTCAGTACATGTTATATATTCATTTTTTTTTTTTTAAATTAGGAACAACATTTATGGCAGTCTTTTGTTGAATTAATTTTAACTTTTTCTTTTTCTTTGACAGAGAGAAGGGGGAGGGCTCAGAGCAGTCTTAGTGGGCGCGGGGCTGCGCAGGGCAGGAACTGGGTCTGAAGCCTCCCACATAGGCCCTGGCAAGAACTGAACTGGGGGCACACCCCAGTTCAGCGTATGGGTCCGCCTGAGCCGGGGCCAGGATTTAATCCTTGGCCTCTGGGGCTGCAAAGTGAGCGATTGACCTGCTGAGCCATCCCAGCTTCCCCAATTTTAACTTTTTCTTGATTAACTTATTTTAGAGCTCCCCTAAGAGACATCTACCTTCTTCTAAAGGTAACAGAGTTCATATGGGACAGGGCGATGAAGGAAAGAATTTTCCATTGTCATCTGATACATATTCTGTGCCTAGTTGGTTAGCTATTCCAAGATATTTGATCTCTTATCATGAAGCAGTAATTTTATAACAGGTATTTCTGACAAATTCAATATTGACAAATATTGAAAGATTTAAAGACTGTCATGGAAACTCTTAAGCCTGTCCAATTCCTTCTATCCTTCCTTTTTCCATGTCTATTTCCTCCATCACTCTTTTTTCCCCTCATTTCTTTAGGTTCTCTAGGCTATTGATGTGTTTCCATTCTCCTTTTCTTGCTCTTCTTTTCTTTGCAGAAGGCAGGGCAGCCCTGGACTGGTCTCGGTAATGATATTGAAGTTGTTTTTATCTTCAGAGACTGGATTGGGAATAGTCTTCCTTATATTTCTTTATTCATAAGACAACAAAACAAAAAAGTAGACCTATGGTAGAGCAAAATGGATACATTTGGATGGACCAGAAACATGAGGTTTACCAAAATAGTGTTTTAGCTAGTAGCTGTATTAAAGAAAAATTTATTTTTTAAGAGTGAAGAAGTATCTCTTAAGAAGATGATCAGAGAGCTAAACTGAAGTAAAACTTTTTTCCGAATCCTATTGTGACCAAGTAATCAAGTGTTTTCATTGACATTAATTTGAACCATATGAACTTGCTATTGTTTGTTCTAGGTCAAAAATAGTTGAATGACAGTGATTTCATATAGTTCAACCCAGCGAACCTGATAAGGGAATGGAGACATGGGAGGTTAATCAGCTAACCCCTCTCCCCTTTCTGCCCTTGAAACTAGTACAGTAGGCAGAAAACGCAACCAAAGCTCTCCCTTCCCTTCCCCTCTTTCTCTTGTGCTCTCTCTCTTTCCCTTGCTTTCTTTCTTCCTCATTTCTTTTCTCTCTCTTCTCTCTTTCTCTTATCAAGTTAACAGTGTAAAGAAAAAAAAAAGTTATTTAGGTAGGGGAGACTGTAGTTGATGTCAAGGTGACTTATTTTGGGAGGTGAGCAGGCAGCAACAGAAATCCTACCTCTCAACACTAGGACAATAATTACACCCAGATTTTAAGACAAGACTAAAAAAATAGAGCTCGCTTCTATAGAAATAAGTGATTTTAGTCACTGGCCGTTTTGTTTAATTGTCTGAGCCACATCATGTTGTCCTTGAGGAGTACGGATTGTGCTGATTTTCACTGCATTCTTGACATGCTTAGAAAGAAATAGGCTGCTGCAATTTTCTTGTAGTTGACTGATGCCAGGAAAGTTTACAGCCCCTAACAATAGCCTTTCTCCATGAAACACACCATTGATACTTGTAAAACTCATAACTGCTAACCAAACAGTAGTGGTTTTATTACTGTTCTAATGGAGCCTGGTACTTGGAGGCTGGGATTTGATGGAGGGGGAGAGGGTGGTGTAAGGACTGTGGATAGGAAAAAAAAACTTATCTCTTCCCATGATTAGTAGCGCTTCCTCCCCCCCCCCCCCCATAGTATTAGGCAGTTTCCAGTAAAACAGTGAGATAATCTAGATACAACGATGGGTTTAATATGCACATGCAGAGATGCACTAAATGAATTAGTCTTAGCAGGGAGGACGGGAATAAGGGCTTTCTCAATGAGGAATCAGCAAGACAGCAGAGTTTCTATGGCCTTTTGCAATAAAGTGATTTGTTTTCCTAAGAGTGCATGGAGGCAAACAAATGAGTTATGAGAAATAGGAATACAGAGGCGCCAGGACCAGGCCAGTCTTGGCAGGCGCCTCGTTGTGGGCAAGAAGACAGACCCGACTGATGGCTTCTACTCTCCTTCATGTTTGTTGAGATGTACTTGGGTCCTTCCCTTCTCCCCTCCCTCCCTTTGTTTTCATTTATTACTGTAATTGGAGTACTGTCTCCATGTACTGTTCATGTGATTATTGATGTTATTTGAGATTTTATCTACCATCTTACAGCTAGTTTTCAATTTGTCCTACCTGTTTTATGTTCTTTTTTCTCCTTCTTGAGTACTTTTGGGTTAATCAAGGAGTTACTCTATTTTTCCTGTTTATTGACTTGATAATTCTTTTATTCTTACTGCAGTGGTTATTCGAGAAGTCACAGGGTACGTCCTGACTTATTACAGTGTTATACAGATTCTTCTTTTACCTCTTTTTTTTGTATACTGCTTTAATTTAGAAAAGTGCAGGATTCTTAATGAAGCCCACTGGTGGTGGAATGATTTTGTCCTTATTCCCTCTTTAGTTCCTCCCATACTCGCTCTTAGTGACTGCAGGGCTTTCAACTTTCATAAAAGTTCTTGTCCAGTGTCATCTGCCCTTGGAGACATGCCATTCAAGAATGTATGACCCCACTGCTTAGTTGTCGGCTTTCTAGAATAAGGATGGGAGCTTTCAAGTATTCCCAGGAGGCCATCAGCTCTTCCATAGCAAGGACTTTCCTGTCCCTTGTGCCAGGATATCTGGCACACAGTAGTTAGTCTGTTGAGGTTTGAGTGACTAGGCTCAGCTAAACCAGACGCCAGGCCTATCGGAGTGTTGGGATACAAGCTGGAGGGTGTTAGCCCATTTTAGGTAAGATCTAATCTTTAAAACTGTACCAGCTTCTACCTTTCCCATCTAGTTGTTTCAGTTGAATTAACATTGTTCTTCTTTTCTTATCTCTGATGTCACTCTCTCATACACAACTCACGTGACTTTAGCCACACACTACTTGCTACCTGTAGTGCTTTCATAGAAAATGTAATAAAGTGAGTAGAGCCCTGTGAGTACCTAGTAACTGCCATTGTTTTTTTTTTTGGGGGGGGGGGGAGGGAGCGGTAAATGTGCAATACACATGGAAATAATTTGTGAAAAGAGTTCCTTGGGTTTCTCTTGGACTGGTTGAGCTTTATGTGCCTGAAGCATATGAAACATAAAATTCCAGCACAGACTATCTTACCACAGAGTCAGCTCTGGGTCACTAATATTTAGGTCATTTTAAGGTGTGATGAGGAAAGCCTACAGCAGAGGTCTGAGTGAACCCAGTCTCCCAGTGGCAGCGTTATGTAAGCTCTGTTATGTCATTTCAAAAGAACCCAGAGATTTATCATGATAAAGTAGACCCCCACTTCTCAATGATGGAGGAAGTTTTTGGATCATGGAGGACATTAAAAAAACATAGTCTGTGCACAAAGCAGCGTGGATTTGTCAAGCTCTCAGTTTAACAGCCAGCTCTGTTGGTTTTTGAGTACCTGTGGATAACTTACATCACCTCTTTTAGTCTTTCCTGTGTAGTAGAGATAGTAAGTAACACTCAGCTTACCTCACACAGGCTTGTTGTAAGGCTAACGTTACATATTGGTTTCTAAAAAGTGTTTTCGAAAATTGAGTCTCTATGAATGTGATGGGTGCATTCTGTTTTCTCCCACTAGGGGTTTTCCAATTGGGCAACTTAGAATAAGGCACACCTCAGGTAGAGCTTGCAAACCTTTCTTTTGGAGGTGGATGGTGGAAGATTGAAACCACCATCTAGTACTGAGTTTAAGAGAATCTTTTTCCTACTCTTAACTACGCTGTACTTGGTAGCTACTCCAGGAATATTAAGTGTATTCCAAATGAGCCAATTCTGGGCTCCATGACATAGAGGAGAATTCAGAGGTGGGGAGAGGGGAAGAGTGCTGCCTTTAAGCATTGTCAAATTTCTGATCAGTTTTCTCAAGGTAAATTAGTGACAAGTTGTTTCCTTAGACAAAGGCACCCGGTTGATGTGAACCGACTCTCCAGAGAAATATTTACCACAGCCTTTTCTGCCAGAGTGAGTGTGATCACCAGGGGCAACAATAGAAAAGTCTTTATCCAGACAAGTGCAAGACCTGCATTCAGATGCCTCCTTCCTAGGGCTGCCAGCTAGTCTGAGGTTTGGGGCACAGGAAATAAGTGCTCAGTGTTAGCTTCCCTAGGTATTAAAAAAACTATATTTGTTGGAGGATTTGCAGTGCATGAATGGAGGAAGATGTTTCAGAATTATAAAACTACTATTGGAGAGACTGGTCAGTGAAGGGATAGCTACAGATGTGTGCTCAGAGCCCAGAGGCACTATTGAAGCGGTTTTCTAAACCATAGGAGAAGCAGGAGTGGTTCTGTTCTCCTCTCAGGATTCCTCTGAGACCTAGAGGAGGATGGTGGTAGGTAGAAGGATAGCTTGGGACAGAGCAGGGGTTTGGTGTTCTTACCACATTTCTGGAATTGATTTTGAGGAGTGATGTTTACTTCTTGTTTCAAAGCAAAATTAGTAGATAGTGACTAGTATTTTGTCTCCAGCTTTCATGAAGTATGATCCAATTTTCTAATTTCTATATGATACTATACCATTGGTTAGTCCTCACTGAAGATGGTTGGCTAAATATTTGGCTAAGATTTCATCAAATCTCACAGTTTCTTAACTAGTCGAAGTGAAAGATCGAAGCTATAATTGAGCTTGTGTGGTGTGGACTTCTTCCCCTTGCTCAGCCATAGCCTTTACAGATGCATCACAGTTGGAATAAGTGTCTGGATCTAAGCTGTCCATTCTGACTTCTAGCCAAACCAATGCAGTGTCACTTCTATGGTTTGGAGGAGACGTTCTATGACATTTGATTTGAGTTGCTGTATTTAACTTTTAATTATACCTTATTGTGATAAGTTTTAATTTCCCAAGTGTTACAGCCAAGCATAAAAATGTGGGTCATGAAAGATAATAGAATTAAAAACAAAAAACAAAACAACAACAACATGACATGTCCTAAAGTCTACCAGGTGTGTCTCAGGTAATTAATGACACTGGCCTGTGGTTGCTAATGTGTGGGAATGGTTTCACAGGTCTAGAAAAATAGCCCTACTGCCTGCCAGATTGGAAACAGCCTGCTTGCAATGGGACTTGAAATGATGAGATTTGACTTGGATTTGTGTATGTTTGGCTCTTCAGGCCTTCATGATTCAGGTATAGGTTGTTCTCTGTGGGTGCTGCAGTGAATTACGAGCCTGTGTTGACTTCCACATCGCCATTTCTCATCCCAGTCTCATGAGGGAGCACAGTGGCCTGAGGAAACAGACACACAGATGTGACAGGTGCAAGGTTTCTTAAGCTAAATGAAGAATGCATGAGTTTACCTGTTAACCCAGAGGATTCATGCTCCTCTTTTGCCTTTTGGGGGCCAGTGACCGAGAGGTGATTGAGGTTTGTGTTCAACTTGCACTTGGAGTCTCCAGGTAAGAAACTTCAAGGTTCTGGCTTAACCAGAAGAGCCTGGGAATGTTTTCAATGACACTGATGCACCCAGAACGTCCTTGGCTTTCTTTGCACTGAATCTGCTGACTGGTGGGACTGTTGGAGTGGGAGAGCAGCAGCCTCCTGTTTGTCAGTATGGTGTGACATGAGGCTTAGAGGTGGGGTCGAGTGGCTGTTAAGGTGGTAGTGTCAGCGTTGAGATTGTTGGATATGCCAACACAGAAGTGTTTCCGTGATCTGTGTACATATAGCTAAGATACTCAGGGATTGGAGGCAGAGGACTGAGAGGCTGGCTTTCAAGACAGAAGATTAGAATGAAGAAAACGTGCCAGCACAGGATGTATCTCCTCCATGCTCTTCCCCCATCTACTTTAGCTGCCCTGATATAACCTCACCTTCAATGTACCTCATTGAATAGGTATCTAAACCTCAATGAGCCTCAATTGTTACTTTGACCTGTCCTGTTGGTTTCTTTGTGCACTAGTGACTATATGAGTAAATGAGTTTTAAATTATATTAAAAAAAAATTTAAATGATTTTATAAATTATAGCAACTCTTGTGGAGCCATTAGAACCCAGAAAAATCTCCCATTATTCTATTGCCTTTTGTTTGCTAATTCCTTTTCTCTGCATTTATGAATATAGATTTTTTTTGCCACATTTTTCATTGTGGAATATACATAAGATATAATTTACCATTTTAACCATTTTTAGGTGTTCAGTTTAATGGCATTTATTATATTCACATTGTTGTGCAATTATCACCACTATCCATCTCAAACTGAAACTCTACCCATTAAGCAATAACTTTTCACCCCTACCCCCACCTCCACCCCACTCCCAGCCCCTGTTAACCTCTGTTGTACTTCTCAACTCTGTGAACTTGTGTATTCTATTCACCTTCTCTGAGGAGAATTAATTGTTCATTTATCCTTTTGTGTCTGGCTTATTTCACATACCGTACTCATACCATGTCTTCGAGGTTCATCTATGTTGTAGCTTAGATCAGAATATCATTTCTTTTTAAGACTGAGCAATATTCCATTGTATGTATATACCATATTCTGTTTATCCATTCATCTATCGGTAGACATTTGGGTTGTTTCTACCTTTTAGCTATGGTGAATAGTAATACTATAAACATTGGTGTACAAGTGCCTTTTTCCCTGCTTTCCATTCTTTTGAGTATATACCTAGAAGTGAAATTGCTGGATCACAGGGTAATTCTATGTTTAACTTTCCACAGAAGTTACACCATTTTATACTCCCATTAGCAATACATTTTTGTATAACAAAATAATTTGTTATTTTCTGCTTTTTTGATAATTGCCAGCCTAATTGGTGTGAAGTGCTATCTCTCTGTGATTTTGATTTACCTGTATGCAAAGATTTAAAACATGTTTAAACAGAGCATTCATGTCATTTGGCAGCCTTGCTCAGTTAGTATTTTATCATGTGTTCTTTTGCCTTTAAAATGACTACTTTTAATTGCGTTTTTCTGGGATCTGTGTTGGTTACCAGTTCTCTGAAGAATTAGAATTTGAGCCAAGAACATAAATGTGGCCTTTGCTGCAGAAAGGAAAAGGACAGTGTAAAACAGTGTGCTCATGCCCGAGAACACCCCTCGAGGAAATTGGAGGGCTTCCTCTGTCCATTTAGGTTCTCAGAGCAACTTTACCCGTGAACATATGTGCTGGGTGCTGTATCATATGGGAGGCAGTCCAGTTATAAGAGGCAAGTTCCTGGTGAGACAAAAATGGATTAGAGCAAGGCAATGCCAAGCAACAGAGACAGAGCAGAATCATCCAATTTATCATCCTTCCCCCAAGGCTGAGAGGCTTTTAAGTAGTTTGGGAAATCTTTGAAGGGGTAAGGAAAGCTTGAGAATCATTTAAAAATTTATCCCCTGCAGGCCAGTCTGTTAAACTTGTTTTACCAAAAGGCTGTGATTAAGCAAAGCTTTTGAAATAGAATCTTAAGATACTCCATTAGGAGAGATGACAGGGTATGGTTACTAAACACCCAAGTATTTAAAAGAGAATAGTGAAACAAAAGTGAATGCTTTGTGTAAAGAAAGACTAATTAGGTCACCAAAAATTATAGAAACTTTCAGAAGATACAGAGAATGCTTCTCAGCAAAATGGAAGTCTTTATATAACTGAGTTAAAAAACATTTACTATGGAGAGTCATTTGTAAGCATGATTTCTAAGATGAAAGCTGAACAGTATTTAAAATGCCAGTAGGAAAATACCCAGACCTCTTTGCTGCTGACTACATTTTAACCTGTAGTTTTTGGAAAGAAGCATCTCTTTCTGATATCGGAAAGATTCAGCTCTTAATCAGGTCCCTCCCAGAGAATGGACATTTGTTCTACAAGATGATGAAGGCCATGATTCACACTGGGCCATTGGTCATCAATGTTTCTGGAAGGAGCTGAAGGCCACCTCTGGTCCAAGAATTGCCAGACACAGTCAGCCCTGAGCTGCATAGTCATGCCAGTTGATTATGTGGAGATTTGCAGACTAGCTCAGAGAAGAATGGACTGAATGGGCCTGAGGGACTCACTTATCTCTGCCTGTGGAATTTAGCTGTACAGTGGAGTCTGCCTAAGATGACGTCCATGGAGACAGTGCCTCTGTAAAGATACTTAGAAGCCCACTACTGGAAAGAACTTGACTAGATTCCACTGTGCATCTCAGTTGTATGGGTAGCATGAGATTGAGCACAAGACTGGGAACAGGAGATCTAGCTCCAGACTCAGCTTTGCCTGTGTATTAGCCCGAAATGTCTGGTGCTGGTAGCTTAGTCTTTCTGCAAGGTTTGCTGTCAACTGTCAGATGCATCATGTATGCAGGAACACTTTGGAATTATATAGAGTACAGCGAGCATTTTTATTAGTAAGTCAAAGAGTAAAACTGAAGTGAAAGAATAACTCCCCTGCCCCGCACTGACCCCATTACTCATTTCCTCTTTTGGCATTACTTACCCGGTAGGATTCTCTTGTCAGTGGGTGCAAAGCTCTCATTAAAGTCTTTGGCTCTGAAGACGGCAGAGTTGAGTGAATGACTGCAGAGTTCGAAAAATAAATTATTGGCATATTATGGACCTTATCGTGGTTTGCTTAACCCCAAAGCCAATAATGCAAGGTGCTTGAACCAAGTACAAGTTAATGTATTTTTCACTTCATAAGATGCACTTTTTCCCCCTCAAAAGTGGGTGGAAATGCCTGTGAGTCTTATGGAGTGAATATTGCATCAGAGATCATGATGTGTATTACCTGACCTGTCAGTGGTAGCAACAGCTGTTAGAAGAGGAAGTGGTAGGCCCACGAAAACCCCCTGGGGACACTTAAATTCCCACTTTACTACTGAATCTCAGGGTATTTGGTCAGTTGCTCTTCGCCTCTGCCCATCACCCGGGACCTGGGAGAGTGCAGAAAACCACCTGACACTCCCAGCTACAACCACTAACCTGTTGAATCAGGCTATTAGCTGAGGCTAATAACGGGTATGGGTGCACTTTGCCAAGCCAATTGTCTTTGACACTGGGTGGGCTCTGTGCCAGTAGAACCGTCTCCACTGCCAACCAGCTAACTGCCAAGGGAGAAGTGGGGGGAAGTGGAGCTTTCAGAAGGATAGAGGAACTTTTTA
>PVKE010012619.1:0-37982 GCA_004027555.1 Craseonycteris thonglongyai
AATCCCCGGGACCCAGGGCTGCAAAGAGAGCGCTTAACCCGCTGAGCCATCCCGGCTTCCCCAAGAGCTTGGGTTTTATTTATTTATTTATTTATTATTGTTTTTGACAGAGAGAGAGAGAGATAGAGAGAGAGAGAGAGAGAGAGAGAGATACAGAGACAGAGAGAGAACTGAACTGGGGGAACTCCCCAGTTCAGCACATGGGTCCGCACACCCCGGGGCCAGGATTCGATCCTCGGTCCCCGGCGTTGCAAAGTGAGCACTTAATCCACTGAGCCATCCCAGCTTCCCCGAGCTTGGGTTTTAAAGGCCAGTAGATCTGAATTTAAATCCTGATGGCATAACTGTGGAAGGAAAACATCCCTTTACTTTTCTGAACCTGTTTCTCCAATTGTAAAATAGGGATAACAGGGCATGCCAGGATAGCTCAACAGGTTGAGCACTTGCCTTACAACCTCAAGGTCTGGTGATTGAATCATAGCCTCAGGCCTGCAAACCCGTAAGTTGACCAGTGGCACAACTGGCAACTGCTGAGACGGCGCTGAAGATTCTCTTTCCATGTGGGACACCCCTAGTTCAGTTCCCACCTTATGCAGCCCCACATCCACCTGTGTGGAATGAAACTATGTCACAACTAATGATGTACAACTATGGAGACTGCTCTGGGCCCTCCCCCCTTCTCTCTCTCACCTTCTCTCAAACAATAAAAAAATAAAATAAAATAAGGATAACAACTTATTTAGGGGATAAAAATGCTCCAGAGGATAACAATTACTGCTGAGTATTGTCATGGAGATGAAATGAGATGAGGCATGTAAGAGGTTTAACACAACCTTTGGTAGATAGTATGCACTTAGTAAATGGTAGCTATTATGTTTATTTCTTTTCTAAAACTACCTCTAATTTTTGAAGGATCCAAAACTCTGAAGATTGTTGGTCAAGTCTCCTTTGAGCATGGTTGCAGCCCTCTTATTTACACCATAATGGCAAAACCAAGCACTAAGACATCCAAATTGGACTCCATTCACCAAAAGTTATAAAATACCTACTATATTCCAAGAGTACTTGCAGAATTATAGTTACCAATAAGTAGTTATAACTCAATGTTATAAACAGAAAAATGTGTGCGAACACAAAGGATTGCCTGGGGACACAATGGGGAGGAGACACTTCTCAGTTTGGAAGGGGACAGAAGAAGGAGTTCATCTAGGCAGAGTGAGAAGCACATGAATAAATGAATGCATGGAAGAGCATGGAGTACTTGGGAAATAGTAAAAAGATCTATATCACTAGCATCTCCCACAAAAATGGAAGGAGATAAATGTGGAAAGTTGTGGTTAGATTGTGAGGAAACTCCTATGCCTAGCTAATGTGTTTAAATTTTATCCTGTGGGCAAGCGGAAACAATGGAGATTGTGAGCATTTGGGTGACTTGGAACAATCTTTGGCTTTATTTAGAATTTTTTGTTCTGGCTTTGCAGTGGAATAATTGCAGAATGAGCCCCAACCTTTGTGGACAGTGAAGGGGTCCTGGTGTGCCAGAAAGGTGGGGAAAGTGCTGCTTGAGGAAAGACAGAGAGAGAGAGAGAGAGAGAGAGAGAGAGAGAGAGAGACCGTTTTCTCTCTACTTTCTGTGTGTGCTTGTAGTTCACCCAAATTTCTAAGGGACTTTTAGAGACTTTAACAAAACAGCTGATGTGAATTCCTCTCAAAGTTCTTATTGTCAGTAGTATTCAGAACTGGTATTGATCTTGAATTGTACACACCTGAATTTTACCTCTGACTCCTAATTAATTAGCTGTTTGACCTTGGGCAAGTCTCTGTTCCTCACTGCTTCTTTCAACCTGGGGGGACTCTTCCCTCCCCAAAATTCCCTAGCACTGTGTTGGTACTTATCTTAGGTCACTCTTTCCATTACATCCTGCTCTGCATTGTTCGTCATTGGTGTGCTGTGAAGAGTAGAAAGACTATAGTCAACAGATCTGGCTTCAAATCCTGGCTCAGCCACTTACCAGCTATGTGGTTGGAGACCTTATTTAACCCTAGTGATCTCTAATTTTCTCCCCTGTAAATATGGAATATTGATACTTAACACATTGAGTTGTTAGAAGGTCAATAGAAGGAATAATTAAAATAATATCTGTAAACACAGTGCCTGAAACACAGTGCCTGAGACATAAAGCACTCACTAAAGGTAATATTTATATGATCACACCATGCACACACAAAGTGGCCTCAGTACTTAGGCCCTTAGCTTAAAATATTTATGAGTATAGACTCAATATAAATATTGATACTTAATTTATGCTGTGATTTTCTTGTCTTTAAGAGATAATGGTACTGTCTGACTCATCTGCACTGAATAGTTGGAATAAAATTGAAAAGTACACCCATTTGTAATCGCCTATTTTATATTCGACCATCATTTTTATATATCATTTCTCTTACTAGACTGTAAGCTTCTCAGGAACAGGAAAAAGTCATTGCTGTCCTGTGGATAAGTGGAGTGGAGCCCAAGGCTTGGTGCAGAGCAGTGGACAGAAGCATATGAAGCCCCACGTTGCACAAGGAGCCAGCCCCCAGCTGGGAGGGGCTCTCCAGTCAGGTCTGCCACCCACTCTCGGTGCCACCTCCTACTGATCTCACAGGCTCGGGCACAGGCACACAAACGCTGACTTCAAGCACAACCCCAGTCATTAGTGGCAACCAGAAGCCAGGGGCCAGCAGGGTCTTTTTCTGCCAGTCCTCGGTGCTCTCCCAAAGGACATTGGTCTGGGAAGCCTGAGGCCGGGAGGCAGCAGGTGAAAAGCTGGTCAGCAGCCCCAGCCTCTGGCTGAGCTCCTGCAAACTCCTCCTTCTTGGAGCCCAAGGCTGCCTGCCACTCAGCAGTACCACAGAGAGGCTCATGCTTACAGCAGCCCAGTCCCTGGGACCCAGCCTAACCACCTCACCCTGGCCCTTGTCTCGGCTCAGCTCAGTTCCAAGGACCCTCTGAAATGGAGCCTTCTGCTGGATTGGGGCTCACAGTCGGCCTTCGGTGGTGCTGGGGCAGATACGCAGCTCCGCTAAATGCCTCGCTTATGTGGAAGGCTTGGTGGCTCAGCCACTGGAGGGCCTGGAACTGCTCTGAGGTGGGAGCAGAAGGCTCCCTGCTGGCTCCCAATGGCCTTAGCTCTCTGGGGTACCGCCTAACCTTCCCCTGAATGCTTAGAGGCAGGTAGGGAGGGAGTTGAGCTTAGGCTTAACCACTCAGCCTGCTGAGGGCTTCTTGCTCAGAGCTCTGGGCTGCCAAGGCAAAGGGGAAAAGAAATTCTTCTAGCAAGTATGATAGCGTTCATTATTAGTGCTTTCTCTATGCCCAGCACTGTTCTAAATGTGTTTTATGTGTTGCCTTTTGGGCCCTGCACCTACAAGTAGGCACTATTCTGAATCATATTTTACAAATGAGGGGACTGAGCTATGGAGATGTGAAATCATTTTCACAAGGTCACAGAGATCCATGCTAGAGACATGACCACTCATAGCTTTTCCTCTGTCTCACGCCATGGCTTGAAGGGTAAGAAAGAGTTTACCTGGAAATTCACTAAGGTCCTGCAGAGCATGGTGTGGCAGAAGGCGCTTTAGTATTAATATTAATAAGACTTCAGAGTCCAAAAGCCCTGGGTTCAGATCCTAGGCCAACAACTAATTAGCTCTATCACTTAGGGGCAAATTGCTTAACTTTTCCTAGTTTTCATTTCCCCATTGGCAAAATGGAACTAGTGAGACTGCCCTTGCGGGGCTAGCTGAGGATTAGAAGTGCCATATGCAGCACCTGGAATCTGATGGGTGCTCGATAAGTGGTAACAATGGTTATTACACTTCTCTCCCCTCCCTTGGGTTCACTGACCGCTCCAGCAACCCACTGGAGTAAGTGGAAGCAGCTGGGAGGGGGGAGGGGGACGAGGGGAAGGGAGGGGGCAGCTTGAGTGGCTCCAGGCCAGCCCTGAGGGCCTCACAGGGGATATTGGCCCTAGCCACAGGTGCAGCAATTACTCTCCCCTTGAAAAGCCTGGGGGGTGCACTTCCCCCGCATTTTCCCACTCGGCTCAGCCTGACCTCTGGTTCTGCAGAAGGCAGTGGCAGCTCCGCAGCACCAGTCCACTGGCTGGTCGTTTGTCTTCGGGTTTCACGGCCTCCCTGAGGCTCCCAGTGCTTTGGAACTTTTCCCTCCCTTTCCCAGCCACTTCCCAGTCAGCCTGGGAGCCTCTCCACGGCAGCTCAGGTTTCATTCCTGGGAGCTTTGTTCCGAATGGAAGTTTCTGGTTAAGAAACTCCCTGGGTGTGCGTGGTCAATGCAGGAAGAGCTGGGAGCCTCTCTGAGGCTGTGGGAACCGCCTGCTTGTCCAGGTGCTCTGAGGTGGGAGTGGGCTCAGCGGCTTGTCCTGGAGACACCTTCCCAGTGGGGCGGAGGGAGTGGCCCTGGACAGGGGGCCTGGAGCCCACCCAGCCCTTCCTTTCTAGAGGGCCGGTGCCATCATCTTCCCCTGGAGGCCTCAGACCGTCCACCCCCATCACTACCTGCCCCAGAGGAGCTGTCAGGCCCGAAAGAAGAAACGGAGGGGATCCCAAGGCCACCAGAGCAAACATCGTTCACATCAGTTTCATGAAATAGGATTCTACACAGGTTTTCCACCAGAAATAAGGGTCTCCTGTCAAAAGCGCTTTTTGAAAACAAATAATCTAGTTCAAACCTTTCACCTTGTAGATACAGAAAAAGAACCTTCCACCTTCTAGATAAGAAAGTTAAAGTTCGGGGAAGATGAATTTCCCTGAGATTCCACAGCTGCTCATCTTCAACTCCTGTCTCCTCTGTGGTCACTTTTATGATTCATTCAGGTGGAGTTCGTGCTGCTAACCCGGTTTTGCCCATACCATGTGGTAGGACAACTACAGGCTTACTAATCTGTGAACCCCAACACATGGGGCACCCGAAAGCACAGACCTTGGCTTGTCTCTCCTTTAACTCCAGCATCTCAATGGAGCTGGGACTGAGAGGAGTTGAGCTGAACTCTATCCTAACCACCCAGGCTCCTTCCTCCCACCAGGCTGCCTGAGAGCCAGCATGGCCTCAACGCTGAGCACCCTGCCCTCTTCCTGTAGACCCCTCCTCTTCACACACCCCTTGCTCCTCCTCCATCTCAGCCTTCTCCCCAGCTCACATGAACTGACTGTCTAATGGGGGCCATCTACACTAGATGGAAATCAGGAGTCTATCTGACTTGCTCACCATTGCTCCCAACACTTGCTTTAATGCCTAGCACAGAGGAAACGCCCAATACATCTTTCACACGTTAGTGCAACGCCCTGGGGAAAGGAGAGTGTTGGCACTGGCTGGGAGGAAAGAGAAGAAGCCTTGAATGTTGACTCTCCATGCTGTCTGTGCTCCTCTCTCCTTCTGTTCTTTCCAACTCCAGACAACTCAGACTTGACTCTTTCCCCAACTTGTGTGGGCTGCTTTGGGGGTTAGGAGAGGGGAGGCCAGGCCAGGTCTGAGGGGAAGGCTGATGAGGACCCGAATACTGGCCTCTGAGAGTGAGCAGGAAGAACACCCCCCTTGGAGGACGCCATGGTATCTGCCCTCTCAGTTCTGCCAGGCCGTCAGGGGCACAGGCCTTTGGCCTGCATTTCTGCTGGGATGAGGTCAGTCTTCTGCACATAAAGGACCTTGCCCTTTATCCCCAAACCCAGCCTTCTAGCTACCTTGGGCCCTGGGGCTTCTCTGGAGAATCTGTCTTCCTCCTGAATCCTCATGGTGCCTCTTGAATGACATCACTATGCAAACCTGGGCTCAAAGGGCCTTAGATCAGCTGGCCCAACCCTTGCCCAGAGTCCTTCCCAACAGTAGCCACCATTTGTTAGGAAGTGTTGTTAAGTTCCTCTGCTAGACACCTTCCATACTCCTGGAAACTCTAATCTTTATAACAGCTCTTTAAGGTAGAGTACATTCCCCATCTTCAGGTAAGGAAATTGAGGCTTAGAGAGGTGGAATGATTCACACCATTTACACAGTTAGGAAGCCAAGATTCAAGCTCAGTTCTGACTCCAAAGCCCTTACTCCTAACCACCACGCTGAGCCACAGCTGACTTCTGGCCACCCCTGTCGCCATTTCTCTGAATTCCTCCTCTGCCTACTGAGGCCTGGGGATTGCCACATCAATGTTAGTGCAAATTCCAGGAGGGTTGGGGACAGTAATAAGCGATTCCCTTTCCCTTCCCTCTCTCTACCCACCCTACTAGTTTGATGAACAGTCCACCTTCCTGAAACAGGCTCCTAGAAGAAGGCCTGCCACCAACACCAGACACCTCCCTCACACACCTATGCACACTCCCGTCTTACCGGGCTCCCCGGGGTAAAAATCACAATTGCAGACACCAATGCTAAGGCTCTGACCCTCCTCACACTCAGCACCAACCTTGAGCTTTAGCCTTTTGGTCACAGCTTCCCCTTGTCTTCCCACTTTTATTCAGGTCCCCAGCTACCAGTCGTGCCCCTCCTAAGAGTGCCCCTTGAAGGTACCTCCCCCTCCCTGGGCAGCAAGCACCTCTTCTCAGAAACCCCCTCTTGCCTGTTCAGGCCCCCTGCCCTCTACCCCACCAGGGAGGATCGGGCTTGGCTTAATGGAAGTGGCTGGAACTTGAGCCCAAATAGAGAAGTCAGCCCAAACCCTTAGAAGCCTAAGACCCAGCATCCTACTGACCCAGCCTCTCCTATCAGAATAGAGATCAGGCAAACCCTACATGGTGTATTACCCACGATAAATGTTTTATGAGCCTGCTCTTCATTACTGCAGGCTGTAAGGGCCAGGGAGGGGGAGGGGGTACAGAAATGCCCAGGGAAACACTGGGCAAGGAGACAGGTGAGAGGGCATGAAATAGCTGGGGCAGGTTGTGACGAGACAGGGAGATTTCTCTGTGAAGAAATATTTAACAAGAGTTGGCGATGTTTGTCCAGTTGAAATGATTACATGCTGGCGGCTGGAAACAGGAGAGAATCCGAGAAGGTAGATGTTTTGAGCCTGGTTTTGGGAGCTGCGTGCCTGTGGGCAGACAGAAGGACAGCTGGAATTCGGTGTTGGCCCTGGCCCCTCCCACCCTTGAAAGTCACTGGCTGGTTCTCCAGGTACTTGGCTTGGGTCTCAGGGCCTGCCATTCCACCACTCCCAGGCACTTTCTGGTCTTCTGGGCTCGAGGTAGCAGGAGGCTGCAAACCATGCAGAGAACCTACCCAGGCTTGGACTTGTCCCCTCAATGCAGTGTCCAACCCTGGCCCCTTGTTCTGAGCACCTCCAGCCAGGCCCCAAACTAGAGCTCACCTGATCCTTCAGTTTTAGGGGACCTAATCCCCAAGTGCCAAAGCTAGGAGCCTCACTTGTCACAGGATAATGCCCTGACTCTCCTCCCCTCACCATGCCCTCCCCTCACTACCCACAGCCAAGGAAGAAAAGGAAAAAAAAAATGTATAATAGCTTCCCAAACCATTCCAGTGGGCCCACCCAGCGTGTTTCACTACTGCTAAAACTGCAGGACCTAGCCTGAGCCCACCTCAGCATCTGCCAGCCAGGAGGCGGGGGCACGCATGAGAGTCAGCTCTGGGACCTGTTCAGATGGACAGTCCATTCTTGAGGGCCAACAAGAGATCCAGATGGGGAAAGGGGCAACCAAAGGGACCTTATTGGCACAACCCTCCACAGTAATGTGGGACTTGGGGATCCCCCAGGAGTTCCTGCCAGTTCCCCATCTGTCTTGCTACCACTTACTCCTCCTCTCTCCTCTGCTCTCCTTGGCTCTTAATTCCCTTTCACTCTCTCCTTTGAAGTCTCTTTGTTGCTATGGAAACCCAGTGGCAGGGAAGGAAGCAGAATTTTGGGAGGTTCTGAGACATCAATCCCAACAGACCCTGCTTAGATACTCGTTTGTCCAGATTTTAGAGACATTCATTGCAGCCTGAGAAAATGGAGGTGAGCCTGTCCGATCTTCTTTTAGTAAAACCATGCGTGCCTGGATGGGCTCCGAGGGTGGCCTGTCCCAAGACTGTCCTCTAGTCTCCCTGACCTTCTAGCATTTTCTAAAACCTGACGAAAGTCCTGGAGACAGAGAACTCCCAACTCACCTTCTCCACTCAACAGCCTCTGAGTCTTCTCACATTTCATTAGCTGATTGCTTAACCAACATTTACTGCACACCTATTCTAAGGACTGGATATTCACCAATGAGCAAGCCAAAGTTTCTCTTAAGAGGAATAGGGAGACCAAAAGAATAAATAAATAACAGAATAATATCAGATAGTGATAAGTATAATAAATACTTGCAACAACATGGATGGACCTAGAGGGCATTATGCTTAGCAAAATAAGTAAGACAGAGAAAGACAAATACTGTGTGATCTCACTTATATGTGGAATCTAACAAAACAAAACAAATGAATAAACAAAACAAAATAGAAACAAACCCATAGATATAGAGGACAAGCTGATGTTTGCAGAAGAGGAGGGGGTAGGAGGTCGGAAAATACATATATACATACATAATACATACATATATATATACACACACACACAAAGATAGTGGTGAAGCCACTATCCCAGGAAAAAAAAGAGAAAACACTGACAGACTCTCTGTAATGGTCTGTGCAATCATGTGATTTATATTACATATATACATATATATGTAATGTAAATCACATGTATGTATGTGTGTGTGTGTTTGTGTGTATAATCACATTGCTAATACACACACACACACACATACAGAAAATAAAATAAAGGAGGGAGTGCTCATTATGCAGAGATCTACATAATGAGCAGTCAGCTATCCAGCCATCCAGAAGAAGAGCATTCCAGGCACAGAAAACAAGTGCAAAGGCTCTGAGGCAGATGCTAGATGGCTCGTGTAGCTGGTGTGGCCAGACCGCAGTGGGTGAAAGGGAGAGTAGTTGTGCAGTGAGGTTAAATGGGCAGACAGAGGAGTACGCAGGCCATGGAAGAATGTTTGAATTCAGTTCCAGAAGAGACAGCTCTTCAGCCCCTATAGATATGGTGATAACACCATCAGATTTGCATTTTGAAAATTGTAGCTACTAAGTACAGAAGGGATTGGAGGGGAATAAGAGAGGAACCAGAGGGAACAGTTGTCATAAGCCAGACAAGAGCCAAAGATGGCTTGGAGCTGGGTGGCAGCAGAGGTGGATTGAACTTGAGATATGTTCTGGTGCTAAAGGCAGCAGTATCAGAGGCGAGGGAGGCTGGGAGAAGAGCCTAGGAGACTCCCAGGTTAAACCAAACCAGTTGTCAGCCACTTCCTTTTGGCTCTGGAGTTGGTGGAGGTAGGGGAAAGAGAGACAGTTGAGGACAGCAA
Source organism: Craseonycteris thonglongyai (assembly GCA_004027555.1). Classification (NCBI taxonomy): domain Eukaryota; kingdom Metazoa; phylum Chordata; class Mammalia; order Chiroptera; family Craseonycteridae; genus Craseonycteris; species Craseonycteris thonglongyai. The sequence goes on from PVKE010012619.1 coordinate 9,397, forward strand.
AACTTTTTCCTAACCCCACTTAAAAGCTTCAGGCTCAGAAATCCTTCATTGTCCTGTATCATCAGGACAGCACACTCTCCTGGTTTTCCTAACACCTATCTCAGGGGCCACAGTTTCTCATCCTTCTTTAATGCTTACTCCCTCACCCTGGTGTCTAAATGTTTGGAGTAAGGCTCAAGCTTGGAGCAGTCTGTTCTCTCTCTGCTCCTTAGGGAATCCATTCCATCTCCTGAATTTAAAAATCACTTGTGTGCTGAATACTCCCAAATTTGTATCTTCGCACTAGACCTCTCCCTCGAATTCCAGATTCATACACAATTGCCTCCTCAATATATTCACTTGTATATTTACTTAGTCAGTCCAGACTTAACATGGCCAAACTAAACTTCTACTCTTCCCCTCAAAATCTGCCCCTCCAGGGATCTTCATCTCAGTAAATAGCGCCTCCATACCTACAATTGCTCAGGCTAGAAACCTTGGAAATTCCTCAACTCTCTTTTTCTCATAGACCACATCCAAATCTATCAACAAATCCTATTAACTCTACTGGCCAAAAAATGTCTAAAATTCCAATCTCTTCTTACCACCCCTAATCCACTATTATCTCTCACCTAAATTATTGCAATAATTTTATAGGTGGTCTCCCTTGCCCCCCTACTGTCTATTTGCAACATAGTAGCCAAAGCCATCGTGTTAAAACTTAATTCAGATCATGTCACTCTACCGCTCAAGACCCCCCAATGGCCTGCTATCTCGTTCAGGGTCAAAACTAAAGTCTTTCCAATGACCCTACAAGATCTGTCCTTCATCCCCACTCCTCTGTCTCTCTGGCCTCACCTCAGTCTCCATCATTCTCTTACCCCACCCCACCCCCATCCCTCACTGCACACACGCCCATAACCTCCCTTCACTTGCCTCCAACCACACTGGCCTCCTTCCTCTTCCCCTAATGCAATAAGCCTTTGCACTTGCTGTTCCCTCCACCTAAATGCTGCTTCTCCACAGCTGAGGGCCTTACCTCAGTCAGCTGTTCACGTCACTATTCCTGTGAGGCCTTCTTTAACCAGCCTATTTAAAATTGCTACTATGGGGAAGCTGGGATGGCTCAGCAGGTTAAGCGCTTTGAAGCCCCGAGGACCAAGAATTGAATCCCGGCTCCGGCCCAGGCGGACCCACATGCTCAACTGGGGTGTGCTTCCCGAATGCGGTGAGGTCCCCAGTTCAGTTCAAAAAAAAAATAAAATTGCTCCTACTCCTACTACTCCGCTCCACCTTTCGCATTCATTCCCTTCTCTGCATTTTTCTCTATAGTGGTTTTCAGTGTCTGCTATACTACATATACATTGTTTGCTCTGCAAACCCTTACCCCCAACACTGGACTATGAGCTCCATAATAACAGGGCTTTTGTCTCTTATTTCCTGCTTTTCCCCTCTACCCAAAGAGCCTGGCACATGATAGGCACTCAATAAATAGTGAATGAGGGGTGCCAGGATAGCTCAACAGGTTGAGTGCTTGCCTTGCAACTGCAAGGACCAGGGATCGAAGCCCAGCCCCAGCCCGTGCAAACACATGTGCTGAAATGCGGCACAGCTGGTAACCAGCAGGATGGCAGTGAAGGTTCTCACCTGCCATGCAGGAGCCCCTGGTTTGGTTCCTGCCCCACATGGCTCCATATTCACCTGTGTGGAGTGAAACCATGTCACAACTAATGACGCACAACTATGGAGACTTCTCTGGGCCCTCCCCGCTTCTCTCTCTCTCTATCACCTTCTCTGAAACAATAAAATAAATATTAATAGATAAATAAATAAATAGTGAATGAATGAACGGAATTAGGGCAAGACCTACAGACTTCAAGCGGCAGCCCAGGTCTAAGAATTAACACCTAATTTCTAGGACTAGCGGTGGCACTGTAACTATGTGACTTCTGGGTCTCACGTTGTCTAACTCTGGACAGTGGAGAACTCTTGGTCATTTGTTGCTGCAGCGTTCTAGAATGACACTTGATCATAGTCCACCTGCTGCCATTCAACTGAGGATAGAAGGCAGGGATGGACAGGACCCAGGGAAGAGGACAGAGCTCCCACTCTTTCTAGTCAGGGCTTGAGTGGAGGCATATTGACTTTGAAATGAGAGGCAAGGTTCTGGCTTGGAATTGGAGCTCTGGTGAGGAAGTAATGGGTGAGGGTCCAGCCCCAGCTGCTAAGTGGCCGTTAGGCCTGGGCCTCCCTCATAGAGAGTCAGTCCCTGTGAGGGCCTCATGATAAGTGCTGCTATAAGGAAAAGAGAAGGCGAGGTGGGGAATCAGGACAAGGTTAGAACCGAGAAGGACGGAGTGGAGAGGGCCTTCTGTGTGGACCACCTGGGCCCCATACACTGGTGGTTGTCAATGAGTTCTGGTGGTTCAAGCCTTCATGCATACCTTATCCAGTGCCCAAGGCTCTCACAGCCAGCACCCACTCCAAGACCGCAGGCCTTTTGGCTGAGGAGAGCCCAGCCCTCCTCCTTTTTCTGGACCTTGCAACAGCTCCCTGCTTGTTTTCCCCGAAATAAATGGGCTGAGCATATTGGGCCGGCAATAACCCCTTGAAATCAGTTGTTATCACAGTTAACAACCAGTTTGGCTTCAGTTCAGGCTGTTAACTATCAAACCACTAAGTGCCGGTAATGATTGATTCTTGGCCAGTTGCAGCTTGAGTGGGCTGTAAAACCCCATTAGTGAGAGCTCGGTGGAGGTAGCAACTCAAAGATAAACAAGGTGGTGGGTGCCTAGCCCCATGGTTCTGGGATCTGCCTCCATGGGTCCCTAGCCTGGGGTCCTGCTAGAAGTCAACCCCTTCCCAAAGCCTCAGACAGCCTCATGGACCAGATACCCACTGTCCTATCCCCCTCTACTCCCCCATTCCCCATCAGTCATTTCCCTCCTTTCTATTATACGGGTCCATCCAGCTCTCTGGACAGCCCACCTCTTCTCCCTCATCACAACCATGACACAGTTCCACCCCATCACCCTGGTGTACTCGGCATGGCCAGTGTGGGGACTTCAGGGGTAGCTTTGGCCTAGCCAGTGACCAGCCTTGGCCCAGCCTACCCCACTCTGTGGCCAGGATCATAGGCAGGGAGAGCCTGACATTCCACCCCACCCCAGACTCCCTCCTATCCTACGGCTTCCCCCAGGAATTGCTCTCAAACAAATGAAATGTGGGTAATTACTGGGCTGGGGGCTGGACAGGCGGTCCTGCAGATGAAAGCATTTCCTGGACGGTCTCTTCATTTGCATGGCATCAGAAGCTGCTCAGAAGGTGTGACTTTTCCCACACTGAGACCCCAGCTCCTTGCACAATAAAGCCAGGTTGCTCACCCAGAATTAATTAAAGGGGGAAGGGAGGGAATGGAGCCGAGCAAGAGGCACTAAGAGCTGAGGGAGCAGGAAGAGAAATGTCTAGAGACCTTTCCCCACGTCTCTAGTGTCTATGCATCAGGAGAAACCTGCTCCATCCAGAGCCCCTCACCCCCATAGCAGGCAGGAGGAGGCAGCATGGACAGTCCCTGGGGTATCCCAGTCTCTCCACTCTAAAGCTTCCCACTAAGCCCTGGAATTCCCGATCTACTTGAATAGCCTGAGACTGGAACTTGCAGCTGAAACTCTAGGAAGCCAACATGGTCAGAAAGCCTTAGGGTGCCCCCCTCCCAAAGGAGGTGCCAAAGAACAGAAGCCCAGAGGTAAGAAGTTTCTGGATTGGCCCAGGAACTAGGCCATGGGGCTCTTCCAAAGGCACCCTCAAAATGAATGAAAGGCACCCTCAAAAAGGCAGCAGCAGCAGGCAGATGGGAGGCCTGTCATGAAGATGGCCTGCTCTGCTCTCAGGAGACACGCTGCCTCTGGGCTCCGGCTCCATCACGCCTACCATGCTGTGCTATGAGGCCAGTGTCCCACCGGCATCCACACACACCTGCTGCTCACCATAGGCCAGTCCTCTTGGCCACACCAGGACCTGCTCTACCAGCCTGAGTCCTGCTCTTGGCCTGTGAGCTGCACCTCCCAGCCCACATCCAGCTCCCTCTAGGCCCCACCTCTCCAAAGTCATCGGCCTCTCCCTGGACCACAACCTGCCGGGCTCTTTGGCAGCACCCGAGCTCAGTACTTTCTGCTCACAGCTCTCCAACCAGATCTTCCAACGTCAACTTTTGTTCTGTGTCACAATTGTCAACACCAGCCTTGGAGGTCCCCACTCGGACGTACCCCCACCTTGGGCCCGGGCAGCTGCTCTTTCATTTTCAGAAGCCTGATACTCAGAAAGAATCAGCATCTCCGATCTGTCTCCCACACAGACCTAGACACACACACGGAGATGCTTTTTAGACTCCTTGTATCCATGATCCAGGCTCTGGTCCTAGTTGTCATCATTTCTGGTCCAGAGGTGACCTGGGGAAGTGTTCACAATAACTCCTGCAAAGAGCTCAGAAGTCTGTGTCTAAGAGCTCCCAGGTGCAGCTAAGAGCCTCTTCTTGTTCCTTTTCCTGCTTCTGCCCTCCCAGCAACAATGATGGGGACGGCTGACAGGTTGGAAGGGAAGCTACAGTAAGAACCGGTGTCTGAGGTGCTGCATCTCCCAGACCCCCAGCCCAGCTGCAGCAGGGCAGGGGGAGGGGAGCTGACCGCAGCCGGACTCACTCTCCAACACACATTTTTAATACGCAAGTTAAATAAATATTTCAGTCATTTAATAGCAACTGATACATAACCTACCCCCACTGACCTAAGACCTGACCCTTTCCTGCCTGCCCCCACTTGGGGTACAGTGGAGTCCCTGGCTGCCTGGCTTGCCCTGCAGGTGCTGGGGGGCCCATGAGCACCTTTGCTAGGAAAAAAAGCCCCACTCCCAAGGAACTACCCCAGTCCCAGTCTAGGCCACTAATACGGGCCTTCCCGACAATTAAGAAGACACCACAGCCAAGTGGAATACAAAAATAGAGCCTCTGTTTTGTTAAAAAAAAAAAAAGAAGAAGAAGAAGAAGAAGAAAGAAACCAACAGCAAACAATTATCCACAGCTAGAACCCGGGGGTCCCCCAGCTCCTCCCCAGCCTCCGGCAGCGCAGACCTCATCTGGCTCGGGGTTCTCTGCGCTCCCTCGGGGTGGACTTCTCTGCGCGGGAGCGGCGGGAGGGGCCGGGCGCGCGCCTATCGGGGCTCCGGGGCCCAAGTCCTCTGGCTGCCGCGCAGGCTGCGCGTGAAGGGCGGGTAGTTGAGGAACTCGAAGCGCAGGCTCTGCTCGGTGGTGTGGTGGCCGCGGGGCAGCCGCTTCATGAAGTGGACCTCGCGCTGGTGCTGGCGCGTCTTGGAGCCCTTGCGGGGCCGGCCCTTGCGGGTGAAGGCCATGTACCAGCCCTCGTACTTGGCGTTCTGCAGCGCCGTGTAGTTGTTCTCCAGCACGATCTCCGTGAAGACACAATCCTTGCCTTTGCCGTTGCTCTGCAGGTAGGGGGCCAGACGCGGCGTTACTGCTCGGCGCGCCCCGGCAGAGGCAGCGGGCAGGCGGCCCCAGACGGCAGGTGGGCTCGCCAGCAGATGGCAGGGTGGGCAGGAGCGGCGGCCCCACCCGCTGCCCGGGCACCGGCTCGCTAATCCCTCACAGCCCGCACGCAGCCCACCCGGCCACTTCCTGTGCCCCCGGGCAGCAGTGACACATGGCCGTCTACAGAGGAGCTGGGCCCCAACACAGAGAGGCAGAGCGGGGGCCCGGGCCCTGCCGGCCCTGGCCTCCTGCCCACCAGTCTGGCCAGAGCTGCGAGCACCCGTTCCCCCACCTGCCCCCCTCCGCCCCTCAGGATTCGGCCGTGGGGCCCCCGAGCAGCCACCCTATGGGGGAGGGGACGCCGGGGAGGAGGCACTGAGCCCCAGAATCCCAGTAAGCGGGAGCTTGAGGCTGGAGAGGAGCCGTGACTAATGGGGCCATTTCAGAGCTGGGCCGAGGGGCCGGGCCTGCGGCTTACTGAACATTCCAAATGCTGGTACCATGTAATTGGACATAATAGCAAAGCAATTTGGCGATTTGTTAAAAAGATATATGGAATTTACCAACCTCCTCCCAGCCCCTTCCCTAGCCTTCGTTCTTCCCCTGGTGCCCTCACAGCTCCTCATCACTCAAGGAGTTCCCTTCTCCCTCACCTCCTCCTCCCGAGCATTAGGTAACCCCAAGGTTACCTGCACCTCTCTGCCCACCTTGTTGAGATCCTGGAGCTCAGTCAGCCCAGCCCCAGCCCCAGCCCCGGGGCCGCCCTCTGTCCTTCTGGGGCCTCACCTTGGCAATCAGCTTCCCCTTCTTGTTCATGCAGATATAGAGGCCCGTCTCAGCTCCTCGGACTCGAACCCTGCTCCCAAAGGTATCTGTCTCCACAATGAGCTTTGCTGTTAGGGATGGAGGGGAAGAGACCATTGGAGCTCCCTGACCTCCCGTCTTCCAGGTCCTCACCCCAGCTGGCACACAGACTTGTCACATCCCAGCAGGAACTTCTCCAAGAGCCAGACACCCAAGGCGTGGACTTCAGCCCCTGCCCAGCCACTACTGTGCTGCACCCCTTTCGGGGCCTCAGGCCCCTCACCTGAGGTTCAGAGGGGGGTGGATGAGAATGGTTTACCAACTGGGTTCTGCAGAGGAGGGGTCTTGGAATCATCAAATTGAAAAGACCCTCCTATTTTTTTAAGTTGTTTTTTTTTAAGATTTATTTTATTGTTTGAGGGGTGAGAAAAAGAGGTAGAGATAGAGATGAGATGAGACAGAGATAGAGAGATAGAAGGGGGCAGGCCCAGAGCAGTCTTCATAGTTGGACATCATTAGCTGTGACATGGTTTCATTCCACACAGGTAGGTGTGGGGCCGCATGGGGTGGGAACCAAACTGGGGGCATCCCACATGGGCGATGAGAACCTCTGCTGCCATCTCAGTGGTTACCAGTTGTGCCACAGTTCAGCACATGGGTCTACACGGGCTGAGGCCGGGCCCTGGACCTCGTGATTGCAAGGCACGTGCTCAATCTGTTGGATTATCCCGGCATCCCCTCAATCTTTTTAAAACCTTTTTTAAAACCACATACTAATGGTTTTTATGTCGAGGCTTCATGATCAGTTCCCCTGCTAATCAAAAGATCTCTGTGGATACTTCCAACTCAAAATATTGTGTGCACATGCCTCACAGATCATTACAAACATCTGAGTGTAGTGGTAGCTTCCAGTCCTGAGGCTAAACATAGAAGCATTCTCTCCTGTTTCTGGTACCTCGGGTTCTAACTCACAGCCTTGGCCAACCTCCCACCCTCACCCCTGCTCTGCTAAGAAGGTGATAGGGATGGGACAGCTGTCCCTAATGTAGCCCCTAGCTGGCTGCTTTTCCAGAACTCAGACACCAGCTGGGAGGGTCCTGCCTCTATACTTCCCAGTCACTACAACCCCCAGACCCAGTGTCCAGAAATCCACAACTCAATGGTCATTCCTCTTCCAACCTCCATCACAGCTGGGCGTATCACCCCAGTGACCAAACCCTTTCTGTGGGTGAGGAGGGGCATGCTTGCCTCAGTCTGGAGAGCCGGGAGACAGGGAGCTGAATTCTGGGCCTTCTCGTCCCTCTCCCCTCCCCTTAGACAGCCACCTTGCCACAAAAGCCCATCCCTGTCCACTCTCTGCATAACTCCTCCCTTTGAGGCTGTCCCCAAAAAGGGAGTGAGGGCTGACTTAGCCCTTTGGGATGGGACAGAAGTAGGGATGGGTCTGCTACCCTCCCTACTGCAGAGCTCAGCCTCTTCCCTCCTTGGAAAAGCAGTTTGGGATTCCCAGAGCAGCCTCCCAGCCTTCACTGGCAAGGTGGCACTTTCTCTGCTGTCCCTGAATTCAGTTGGGGGGTAATAGGGACCAAGGTCAGCAAGGCAACCCTCAATGCCCACCCAGCCTGTGACTACCCAGCCTTCACGTAAGCACAGAGCTGGGACCCAGTAGCCAAGTCCCCAGTCTGGCTCCAAGTCAGCCGGGGAAATGCAGCTGTCGCCTCTCCTCCCACCCACCTCCTCTTGGACCCAGCCAGCCTACTCATCCTTCTCCTGGTCTGCCTTCCAGAGCAAAGGAGCAGCTGCTTTTAAGGGGCAGAAAAGACGCTGACAGAGGAGCAAGAGGGGATCCCACTCAGAGGGCTCTGATCAAATGGGGTAGATAGAAATGGCGTAGACCCCTCTGTCCCTGCTTGGGATGCATCGGAAGCAGCTGAGACCTCTCTGCTGTCCTCTCCCAGTCTTCCTGTCCTGGCTGCACACCCTAAGCCTCTGCTGTTGGGCCCTCCAGCTCCTACTGCTGTTGGGCAGGAAGGGACCTAGATGCCTGGGAAGCCTCCTATATGTGTAAGGACAGAAATGAGCATCCGATCTCTGATGTCTAAAGACAGACGAGACCCCCTTCATGGCCAGCTTAGCGGCCTCTTCCCTGCCCCAAACCCAAGGATCTGGACCATTTGCTCCAATGGACCAAACCCAGAAGCAGCCAGGCATTCGTTCCCTTTCCTTGGAAGCGGAGAAGGGCAGCTCGCAGCCAGTTTGGAGGGACAAAGGGACAGTCGGCTGGCCCTGCCAGCCCAGCAGGGAAGCTGGGCCACCGGGCAGGCCGTCCCCACCCCCACTGCCCAGAGCCCCCAACTCTCCTTCCTGGATGGATCTGGGGAACTGGGGCCACAGTTTACAGCGGCTTTCCCGACTGGGCTTTTGGAAAGCTTAACATTTTCAAACCTATTCTTCCACCCAGTGACAGATTTATCCCAGGAAAATTATGTCTCTTTCTCCAGCTTTGAAGGGAAGTCAGCTACGTCGTCGCAGAAAAAATGCAGCGAGACATACTCGATCCCCCAAACTGGCTCGAGAAGAGGAGAAAGTATTCAGGAAATGTTAAAAAAGGTGAAAGTAAGAAGAGTTTTAATCGCTCTGCCAGACGCGGGGGTCTCTCCAGAGATTCATAGAGAACAATCTTGAACCTCTTTTTTAACATTTACAGACTTGCAACTCTTTTCAAACCCCACATCTGAAAAAAGGCTCGCACTTTTTCTGTTTTATATCATTCTTCATTTTTCTTCTTAGCTCTTAAAATGCCTCACCTTTTTATTGCATTTTAATAGAGTCTTCCCCTTTCCTTTCATGCTTGTTTAACTTGGTCATTATTTAAAGGTTTTTAAACTCACAATAATCGCTCTCTAAAAACAACACCAGCCGCCCAGAGGGCTTGCTTTTCTCTGGGTACATCCAGGACTCGGGGAAATTGGCCTTGTTTCAAGGCAGGAATATTGAATGTTTTAGAAATCAATCAGTCCCCAGCCTCTCCACCCCGCAGTAGCTCCCTGTGCTCCCCACCCCAACGGGAGCCGGGAGCCCTGCCTGACAGACCGCCTGGGTTCCCAGGTAAGCGGAGCCTAGTCCCCAGGCATAATTGACCCTTCTGATCAAAGCAAAGGTTCACAGCACACACACCCTCAAGCTAGAAGAATTGGGGGGACTGCTCTCCCTTCTCTTTCCCGCTCTCCTTTTGTGGGCCCTGGCGACATATCCTCTTTCAAGAGCTTCCCTTAAACCTGGGCCTCCTCCCCCTGCACCCTGTGCCTCCACCTGCAGCTGGGGAGAGGTGTATGAAAGGGGGAGGTGTAAAAGGAAATTCCTGGATTCATTCATGTGCTGGGCAGGGAGGGGGCACCTGTGGGCCAAGTACTCCCCGAGGCTCCCTCCCCAGCCCTCGCTTCTCCAACTGACCCCCAAATCGCTTTTTTGGGGGGTTTTTTTTTTTGCCTTAACTCCTTGACTTCTGAGCCGGGAAACACGCAGACCTCTAGCCTGCACAGATGGGGCTGGTGAGCCAGGCACGGCGGGGGCCAGGTGAAGGGGGCGCGCTCCACCAGCGACCTCTCCCCCGCACCGTGCGGCCGCCTTACCGAAGGGGTCCCCGTCCTCCGCCATGGCGTTGATGCGCTTGTTGGCCAAGACCTGCACGTGCTTCCCGCTGGTGCGGCTGTAGAGCTGGTAGGTCCGGATGAGGCGGCGGCTGAGCTGATCTGTCACCAGGCTCTGCTCCCTCACATGCTGTGTAAAATTAGGTGAGGACTGAACAGTTACCTTTAGGAAATTGAAAAATACACAACACGCCATTATAATGCTACTCTGCCCAGGGCCCGCGTGGCCCCCATCGCCCTGCACCGCCCCCCTCCACGGCCCCAGGCGGCTGGCGGGGGGCTGGGGGGTCCCCCCCATGCCAGTCAGCCACCACCCCCCACCCAGGGAAGCCAGGCAGACCCAGCCTGGCACGGACCACCAGCCCGCGGATGGGGAAGGACCTGGACCCACCTGTTGGGAAACACCCCGGGACTCGCGGCCGGCTCGGAACAGGGAAGCGCGCCCCCTGCCCAGCGCGGGCCCCCCGCCCGGGCCTTCCTAGAAGAGCAGGGCGCTTTTAAGTGGGGACGCAGCGCTGCCTGACCCCTGACATTCACGACAAATTGACGGAGCGGATGCTGAGAGCTCAGAGCGCCCGGGCACCTGATCTCTCAGCCAGACCCGCCGCCAGCCTCACCCGAGCGCCGCGGGGAGGGTCCCTGCGGCAGGGCCCGGGGCTCGTGACAACGACCGCCGGGCCTGCGCCCCTTCTCGGCGGCCAGGTGTGGCTGCCCGTGGTGGCCCCGTCCACCCCGTGCCAGCTAGAACGCCCGGGAGGCGGCACTGGACCCCCAGACCTTGGATTCTAGCCTCGCCACTCACTGGCTGTGTGACCTTGGGCAGGGAACGACCTCTCTGTTCCTTAGCTTCCAACTCGGGGAAGTTCGGAATTGGCTTTCTAGGGTTCCTTCCAGCCCTGCGGCGCGGGCCGCGGGGTCGGTGCTCGTGTCCCCGCCGGCCCGGCCCCCGCCTCCGCGCAGTGCGCCTTACCTGGGCTTGGAGGCAGAGAACCAGCAAGTGCAACAGCCTGCAGGAGACAAAAGCGGGCGAGAGAGAGAGAGAGGGAGGGAGGGAGGGAGAGGGTCGCGGGCTGAGCGGGGGGCGCGGGCGCGGCCGGCGGGGACGGGGCGGCGGGTACTCACAGGCAGCTCAGCGCCGAGCGGGGGCTGCCCATGGCGCGCGGCCCGAGGAGCGCGCGGAGCCCCGGCGGGGGCGGCCGCGGACGCACGAGCCGACAGGGGCGGCGAGCGAGGGCGGCTCGAGGGCGGGAGCCCTGGCGGCGATGCCGACGCGGCTCCGCGGGTCCCGTGGAAGGTCGAGCCGGCCGCGCCGCGCCGAGCCGCTGTGCGCCGCTGCCCGAGCCGGTGGCCGCTGGCTGCTCAGGATCCGGAGCAGGCGGAGGGTAACGGGCCCGCAGGGTGGGTGGGTAGGTGGGGAGGGAGGGGGAGGGCGCGGAGGGGTGGGGCGGGGGGCGCGCACCGGGCGCGAGGGGGGAGCGCGGGGCGGGCGGCCGGAGCCCGCAGCCCCCGGCTGGGAGCTGGGGGCCCGGACGCGGCCCGGGGCGGGGGCGGGGCGGCCGGGGCGGGGCGGCCGGCGGGGCTGCGATTGGGGGGTCCGGACTAGGGGAGGGGTCTGGGCACCCACCCGAGGGGCGGGGGGCGGCGGAGGTGGGCGCCTCCCCACCCCCTTGGCCTGTCCCCTCGCGCGCTCTCGGGGTCCGGACACGCAGGGATGGGGGGGCGCCTCGGGCCGCTCGCTCCGTGGAGTCCCGAGACCCTCCGCAGGGGCTTCGTGGACTGTGGGTGCGCTCGAGTCAGAAGGCGTCAGGGCTCCCCCGTGGGGCCGGGGCCGCTCACGCCTCAGGCTCTGCGGCGGGCTCCGAGCCACCTACTGTGTGCTGCGGCTCGGCCTGGCGCCGAGAAGTGGCCGCTAACCCGGGACTGGACGGCTGGCTTGCACACCCGTCTCTCCGGCAGTGAGTGCGTGTGCGACGGGAACCCAAACCCCCATCTTTCTGCTGAGTACTCCGCCTTACCGGTTTCTCCTGTCTCGCTCAGTCCCCAAAAAGGCCTTTCCCCCCCTCCCGCCCCATTATCTCCGTCACCCCCTTCATACACACATGCGCGCGCTGGCCTGAAGCTTAGGAGCAACCACGACACACCTGTGTGAGCGAGCCCAGAGGTCGCCGGCTGGACCCCTGGTGCCTGCCTCCCCGCAAAGCAACAGGCAGATGGGGCAAAAGTACCGGTAACTACTCTCAGCTGCTTTTCCTCGGGGAACAGACTTCCTCCCAGGCAGCTTTCCCGAGTCCCATTATGTGTGCACTTAAACAGGTATTTACATACCTACTGTGTACTAGACAGGGACTGGTGCTTTGTGTCAACTGGGGTGGGGGAAGTGCCCAAGGAGGAGGTTGGGACTTGTCTAAGCCCTTCCCAGCCCCTCGTTGCTTTCCCCGGGCGGCTTTTGGAAACCTTGAGCCATGTGCTTCTTTGGGAGCAGCCTGGGTGGGCAGAGGTGCCCTGGTACTTCTGAGGAGCAGGCAGAGCCACTGATGCCCGGCCCAGCTGCTGCCTTCACCTGACTTCCCCTGCCCCACTGGCCCCCCATGTCCTTGGGGGTTGGGCTGGAGGGGTTGGGTGGTACCAGGAAGCCATTAGGCCAGAGGCAGTAGAGAGACCCTGGTCCAGCAGCATAGCCAAGGTCTGCCTACTTCCCCTTTCTCTGTGTTCCACCTTTTCCCACTCCCAGCCATCAAGCTATTACTGAGCAACGTACAGATGGAAAAAAAAAAACCCCACAGAATCAGAGAACGTGTCTCAGGTCCTTTTGTCTTTTCTCAGAGATGTGGACTTCCTGAGCCCACCTATTATCCCCTTCAGGAGTCTGGTCACTCAGCTGGCTCTTGCCCACACATACCTCCAGGCAAGGACCATGTCTTAGGTGCTTGGAACTTGGCAGCTCATGGCACAGAGCTGGGCAGTGTTGTTCTGCAGTTATTATTCAATGAATGAGCTATGGGGAAACTGGCTGAGCATTTAGACCTCAGCATAAGTGCGGCTTCCCCGGGGAGACTTGCCTTCACTCTCTTGCCCCAACAGATGACAATCGTAAGCACCACCGTTTATTGAGCACTTGTATTTGCTAAAAGCTGGGCTTGCACTATCTCCTCTCAATGCCACTGCCTACCGCCCAGACCAGCCCTTTTCCTTTATTGTGCGTCTCTGTGTTCGAGGCCTCCAGGCTACCTGCTGGGTGTCTACCTCCGGGGCTGCACTGCTTCAAGCAGACAAGATCTTAACCTCATGCCTGCATATAAAGTTTATTTGTGTGCATTAATGAATGAGTGGAGAGACGGAGAGCAGAGGATGGGAAGGGCCTTCTCCCCACCAGGGACCCGGGCTTCTGAAATTAGTCTGAAAACAGCAGGGAGCAGGATGAAGGCAGGAGACAGGGTGTCCAGTCTTTTTCCATGGTGTGCAGAGTCCTTGAGTCACAACCAAAGTCACTCCAGGCACCTGGAAGCCAGAGCACCTGGCTCAGACCAGGGTCCAACCTGGGTTCTAGAGTCCCCAGAAGGTTCTGAAGGCCCTGGGTTGAACCTCAGTGATCTTAACCCACCTTCCTCTCTCTTTCCCAAAGGACATGGGCATCTTGGGGCCTACATCACAAAGGCCAGGATTTTAGTCCTACACCTTAACCTCCTCTCTAAAGGACCAGAATTCCTGTACATTTGGAGAATTTCCCCTGAACTGGATCCTTGGATCATTTGGGGGAATTATTCTCATCTCCCCAAAAGTTCTTGTCTCAAGAAAGGGGTAGGTGGGGGACACACCCGCATCAGGCCCAGGGGTACTGCTGGCAGGCCGTGTGAGTGACAGATGCAAATATTCCTTCTGGGACCCAGCAGGCCGCTCTCTTCCTCCCTCCTTGCTAGCTCGCCTCCCGGCCAGCGCTGTCCTTCCTTTATCTTATCAAAGCCCCGTAATTACAATTGCTATTTTGTTTCCTAGAATCTGCAATCAGAGCTCCCTGGCCCTGATGAGGGAGCGCCTGTCAACCTGATCGCTGAGTGACAGCCTGGCCACCTTTCCCGGCTGCCCCCACACTCTGCAAACACAAACACACACACACACACACACACACACACACACGCCTCCCCCAAACACAAACACACACTCCTCGCGAACACAAACACTCCCTCACGGGGACCCAAACACACACCTTCAGCCTCTTTCCAAACGCACCCCTCACCCCCTAGCCCACCCTGGACCCCTCAAGTCCACACCGGCCAGCGCGGGCCGCCGGGACTGCCGCTCGCTCCATCGGCGGCACGCTTCCTGCGCCCGGCGGCGTACAAAGCTCCGCGGACGCTCCGCCGACCGTTCAAATGCAAATCGTGGAGACTGCTTTAGGCACTTGGGCCCGTCTGGGAGCCGTCCCTCTTCGCTCCTTTCGTCCCGTGGGCTGCAGACCCCGCGTACGCCTTCACCCCGCAGCGAGGAGCGCTGCGGGCATGGTAGCAAGGAGGCTCGAGGAGAGACAGGTGCGAGGAAGGAGAAACAACAATTCCCAGCTCTGTCCGCAGGGCACCCGACTGGGAAACTCCTGGACGTCGGGGCAGATGTGGATTGCGACCCCACTGCGGGCAGGAGCGCACTCGGCGCCAGCTCGGGCCACGGGGAGACCCACAGGAGTGCAGTCATGGCCCACAATGAGCTATCACCAGCGTCGCGGGGGCGGGTAAATATTGGGACTGGGGCACACGCAGGGGTAGCTGGGTCAGTTTCTCCCCAAGAGATGACTTTTCGCTGCACCAACGGGTCTCACGCGCCTCCAACCACGCACGCGCCCAGGGTTTTGGAGGCTACAGGTGAGAGGAGGAAAGGAAGCCCTCCAACAGGAGCCCTTCCAGGGAATGACTGACTGAATGAATGAATGAATGAGCGAATGAAGTCAGCCTCCGTAACTTATTTCCTCGCCTTCCGCCTAAACTTTGGTGGTCGAGCCCAGGCGCTGGGCACGTGGGCTCCTCCTGCACACCTAGAGCCCGCTAGAGATGGCATGGGGTAGCTGCACGGCCACAAGCCGTTTCCACCTCGCCCACCAGAGGGCGCCAGCCACCTTCCCGCTCCTTCCAACTCCGTGCCACAGGAAGGCACTGAATGTCTCACGCCTGGCTGGCTTCCTGGTGACAGCACTTCAGGAAAGTCCTCCTGGGGCAGAGGAAGAGGCCTGCGACCCTGATCACTGCAACACACAGAGGGATCAGTCACTTTCCTTTATCCTCAACTTAAGGTAAAAAGGAAGCTAAAAACTGGACCTGGGGAAGCCAGGATGGCTCAGCAAGCTAAGCACTCATCTTGCAGCCCCAGGGACCAAGGATCAAATCCCGGCCCTGGTCCATGTGTACCCATATGCTGACCTGTGGTGTGCCCCAGTTTGGTTCTCACTGGGGCGAGCTTCCTATGTGGGAGGCCCCGGGCCAGTTCCTGCCCTGCGCAGCCCCACACCCACCTGTGGAATGAAGCTATGTAGGAAACTGATGACGTGCAACTATGGAGACTGCTCTGGGCCCTCCCCCTTCTGTCAAAAACAATAAAAATATATCTTAAAAAACTGAAACTTTGCTCCTCACCACAGGGAAGGGGTAGCCTCTAGGGATTTGTGAAGAGGAACTGATTTTTCTTGTGGGGACAGTCTCTCCAAAGTTTACCTAGCCCACCTCAATACCAGCCCTTCGGGCTATCTAAGGACCGCTTCCACTTGCTCTCTCATTTGCCCAGCAGCCGGTGTGGGAGGGAGTGGGCCTGGCCCCACCAGGCACTGTTCTCTGTCCATCCTCAGCATGTCTGGCCCCAGGCTGTGTGAGGAGGTAACTTTTTATTTGTTTGTTTGTTTGTGGGGCATTGATACCCACACCCCCATCAACACAGCTGCTGAACTGCTGACCCCTAAGTTGGCCACATACACATTCATGCTCATACCAGGTACATGCCTTTCTCTTCCTGGCATAGTAGCAGCCAAGCCCCAGAGCCCTGATTCCAGGCACCAGAGACCCAAACCAGGGGGTATGGATAGGGGGCAGAAACCCCTTAACCCAGGAGGCTCAATCCCAGGGGCCCCACTCTGCCCCCATATGCCAGGCCACCCGGATTCTGGTTTCCCTGTCACCCAATCTGGCCAGTCCCCTCCATCTGGCCCTTGGAATCAAGTTTCTAAGGACCCAGACCATCTCAGAGACAGCCTGCAAGACTGTAAGGCGGAGCAAAGACTGGCCTCCACCCTACCCCGAGCCCCCTCATGGGGCTCAAGATGCACATTCCTCAGGCTGCTTAAGCCCCCTTATCTGCCCCCCTGCCCATCAGCCTGAGTGCTGACAGAGGCCCAGACCCCTTGTTTGGATGCTGATAACCTTCTGGGATGGCCCTCCCCCACCTGTAGGGACTGGGAATGGGCTTGATTTTGGGAGGTCCTCTTCTAGCAAGACAGTTTGGGCCTAGGCCTGGTCTGGCCTCAGGGCTATGGGGGATACAACAGGATCCCACATTTCCTCACCCTCCCCCAGGCCTAGGCCACCCTCAGTGCTACCACAGTGCCACCTAGTGGTCCCTTGGGGCATGCCACCCCAGAAGGGAAAAAAGCCACACAAATTAGTTGAAAAAACAAAAACACCACTTTATTGCAACCTTTATCCAAAAATGTTAAAAGCATTACAAATGTGTAGTCCTGAGCTTCAGATGCTGACCTCCAACCTTATAGGCAAGTGGGGAGAGAGGATAAGAAGTTCAGAGTTCCTCCCACTCCTGGAGAAAAGGGAAGCCTCAGGCATGGTACAGGATTAGAACACCAGGCGCCTATGGAGAGTGAGACCCCCTACTCTATCATCAGCCCAAGATGCCCAACTCTACACCTCCTCTTCAACGGAGAAGACGTTTAAAATTCTTGATACTTGTACAGCAACGTGGTGCATGGCATGTGTGGCAGGCAGTTAGCTGACCTGAAGAGAGCGAACAAGGGATCAGCAACTGCTCCTTCAGCCATCCCAGACCCTGCTGGGCACCATTCTCTTACTCACCAGGGAGTGTTATGGCCTGCCCCTCTGCTTCTTGGCAGGCAGAATGGGGCACAACTCAGCTTCCTCCTCCTCACTCCCCTCTTCTCCACTCTCTTCTTCCTCAGAAACATTGTTGCTTACAGTAACTAGTACACGAATAGTAAAGGGAGAGATGATTAAAGCCAGGCGCCCTTCATACCATATGAATAAATGTATTCATACACTGTGAGGCTGGGCCTACAGGGACCCTGACCTCCCAGAGCTTATGGTCTAGGTGGGAAGAAACTCAGATAGTAAACTTGGTGACAAAAGGCCAAAGGAGTCCACATCACTGGAACTGGAGAAGCTGGGACAGATTCCATGAAGCGGGTAGGCCTGAGTAGGACAGAAAGTGGAGGGCACCTCATGCAGGACCTGTATGGGAGCTACACTGGGAGATAAGGCTGGGATGGGGCAAGAGTGTGTAATGGGGGAGAGCTCATGTAGTGTCCACTGGAGGCAGCAAGGGAGAGGACTCTCACCAATCTGGTGCCGCCCAGTGATCCGCACAGGGCCAGAACCTGACTTCAGGCGGAAGGTTACAGGTGGTTGGAGCTGGAAGTCATCCACACTGAGCTGGGAGGAAGACAAGGATGAAGGCCTGGCCTGCTCCTGGCCCAACTCATCCTGTGATTAAGTCCTGATGTCCTCAATTCCTTACCACCCCGCTCCCCAAGGTAAGGCCAGGGAACTCACCATGGGCTGGCAGGACAACTTGAGGTTGGCCACAGGGACTGCAATCTCCTGGTGGTCATGGTTCCGGGCCACAACTTCTACCACATTACACTCATCTTTGGCCCCCTCAGCAAGGCAGAGCTGGGGAGTGGACACAGGCCCTTGGAGTCTCCCCAAGCAAGGTTTGACACCATAGTGGAGGTATCTACCCTACAACTTGCTCAGCCTCAGAGGTCCCTGGATCACCAGAGCAAGGGAGCCACACGTTGGGGGGGGGGGTCGGGGGGCATAAGTGGTGACTTCCAGGAAGGGGGTCCTCTAGAGGCCCACCAGTTGCTTATTCTGGCCCAGCTATTCACCACCAGACCCCTTCCAGGTCCCTCACCATGGTCAAAGCCAGCACGTGCTCTGCATCATCCTCTTCCTCTACTTTGAAGGTGAAAGAACGAGTGTGGCCAGAGAGCTCACAGCCTGGAAGAGATAACACAGTATGACTGTACCTGAGTGTAAGTGTGCATGGTTGAGTGTGTGTGGGCATTTCACCAAACCTCTATCTCCGTGCAGCCATAGACTGACGGCCATCTACATGCCCTGCACATCTGAGGCAGGGGCCTCACCCCCTTTACGCTGCCACATGTGAACCCAACCCCCGCTCTGCCCTCAAACACGTAGTACATCCGTCTGCATTCCTGTTGCTCAGCCCAGTCTCTTACTGTCCCAGTACCACCCTCACCCCTTCCATTCTCAATACCAAAGAAAAAACTGTCCATAGCGACGGGAGCAGGGGCCCGCAAGCCCCCAACACCTCCGGCCCGGGCTCGGCTCTCCAGACTCAAGAACGGTAAGGCGGTAGCAGCGCCAGCGGCCATGCTGCAAAGGCCACCTGGAAACTCCGCCTTCGACACGTACAAAGCCGGGGACTCTGGCTGCTTCTGGCTCCGCCTATTAAAGGAGCCGCTCACCATTGAGCTTCTTCGCCCAGCATCGCCCAAGAGCATGCAGCCTCTGTTCAGACTTGTGTATCACAGAAGCATGAAATTGGGATTAATGTTCATGTCCTTACTCATAACAGCCAAGGTTCTCTGAGGGTGGTTCTTCTCTTTTCTCTGGCTCATGGTACCCTCTAGTGTAGGGTATCCAATCTTTTGGCTTCCCTGGGCCATATTGTTAAGAATTGTCTTGGGCCACATGTAAAATACACTAACCATAGCAGATGAGTTAAAAAAAAAAAAATAAGTTTTTAAAGTTTACAAATTGGTGTTGGTCCACAGGTTAGATAAGTTTGCTCTAGTGTCTCCCTCTCCTAACCCAGGGTAAGTTTTTGTGAAAGGACTTGGTAAAAAATTGAAACCTTTCCAATTCCCCCAGGAAAAGTGAATTTCACAGCAGCATTTTTCTTAATACAAAGGAAATGTACTCAGATTTGCCTCTGTTCCAAGGGCAGAGGAGCCTGAAGATGAATTTTAGCTTTAGATATCTTGTCCTCAAACCATCCTCTCCTAGATACACTTCCTGCTCTAACCCTGCAGCTTACTATCCAGATGGCTTATCTTCATTGTTGCAGATGCCAGCACTTGCTAGCAGAGGACTAACTGCTGCCCCAGGATGGCATATGCTTTCAAGTGTTTAATTTCCACATCAGCCCAGGTACATACTTCCGCCTTGGATGTCTGTCCCACAATTTGGGCTACTCCCCACCATCTTCCACTGCTTGACTAAGAACCAGGCATTGTTCCTTATCCTATTTGATGGCCGTAACTCAAACAAGTTGTTCTACTTCAGGTTATAATTGGCAAGAGGGTGGCTAAGCCAAGAATCAGTCTTTTATCTTTGGCCTTGCCTTGAGGAAACCTGAAAGTCTTTTTACTAGAGAGAGGAATGGGAGAGGACTGCCTTGAAGAGTTGGTCCCTAACTTGGAACAGCTGCGAAGAAGAGGGATACTTGCTTGCAGGTGAGGCATGAAGGGCCGGAGAAAAGGTAGGGAGGTAGAAACAGAAGTAGGTTTACACAGTACAACACCATATTCATTCATTTCAAGTTTTATTTTGCTTTTTGCATGGTCTTCAGATAGTTTTACAGTTCATTTTCTACAGGAACTGAGCTGTGATCTAAACAATCAATGAAATGCCATTCCAACCTTAATAAATATTCATAACCATAGATAGCATAGCACTTTACGATCCTACAGTGATGATAGTACTAATAAACATGTTTCAGTTAGCATCTGTGACCAGACCAGCCAAAGTGATTATTAAAAGCCAAGAAAGCCACAAACTTGCTAAAAATCCTGATTACATAAGTTAACCCTGAAATCCTCCAGATAAAATGCTAGAATTGTCCACTAGTGTACAAAATGTACTTAAAGAGAAAATCAAGTGACATTAAGCCATTTTAAACAATTATTTTGTAGAGATACTCCTTTCACACTCAGCCCTTGAAACTGCAAATTCGGTTCCAGCTTTCCAACATACCATATCCTATCAGTCAAAAGTTTCTATCCTGAAACTGAGGCAGCTTCCTTCCTTTCCTCCCTCCATCTCACCCATTCAGTGCACTCACAGGCCTTGGTTACAAGTCACTAGGTACCACTCTTGAAGACTCTCAAAGTACACACTGATGGAACTCAATGAAGGAAAATGTGTCTCAAGTTTCCTTCTACTTGCCCTTTCTCCGGAGCTCAGCTCAAAGTTAAACAGCTGATACAAAACTGCAGGGAGGCAAGATGACAAAAATACTGTTATAAATCTATGAAGAAGCAAGCTAGCCATGATGAAAAAATGAATCCTGCACATTACCTGCTAGCCTCATGCTCAGAACTCTTAAAAACACCGTATCTAAATTAAAATATATGAAGTTTTCAGAATCTGTTAAAAAAAAAGGGGGGGGTAACTACAAGTCATTGGTTAAAGTGTGCTCATTCTTTTTCTCTTTTAAAAATTAGATACAAACATGCAAGAATTGAAGACTATGATTTAATAAAAACAGTAGTAACAGGTCTTGAAATTAAAGGACAACTGATCTGAGGGCAATGGGAGCAGTCAGTCCCTGAACCCTACTTGACAGATGTCAAACATTCACATGCTGACCTGCATTGAGGTTAATATCTAGAAGTGACTGCACTTACAACAGATCGAGTCCTATGAAGTTAGGCTCGTGTACCCAAAGTGGTCATGGCCTAGCCCTAGGTGGGAGGCACTTTAAAAATAACACTTCTAAAAAAAAAAAAAGAAAATCCACTTTTCACTGATTTACATTATTCAAAGTGCCATCCTGAACCACACCCTTTCAATTTTCAAAATGAAAAAATTACAAAAACAGTAACCCCAAAGGTAGTCAGATAACAGCTAGTTTATATACAAAAAATTTACAAGTTTATAATTTTTAGCCTTTTGCACAAATAACTGCACATTTGTCCCTACAAAGCACATGCCTGAACCAATCTTCACTACAGGAGACAACTGGTCATAGCTTTACAAAAAGCAGAAAAACTGCCCAAAATTGAAATCACTTATTCAGCTTAAAGTATGCCAGAACCATCCTACTTAGAATTTCTACCCTGAAGCCTCTAAAACCCACTAAATCTTTCTCATCACTGCCATGTCCCCAAAGAATGAGACATTTCATTCAATAAGCCAAGGAGAATAACAAATGGTTTCGATCACTCTTAGGTGAGAAATGCAACCACACTGGATGCAGAATACAGTGCTGACTACATTTATTGGAGACTCCCTTCCCTATACGCCCATGTAAGAGGTCTTGACATCTAACATAAGACCCCAAAGGAGGCCCATATCTGTTTATACAGAATTTGCAGCAATACTATCTTATTCCAACCAGTGAGTAGTCTCAAAGTATAATGTGATGAGTTTTACATAGTCTTCTTTGTTTCCAATCCCAATTGGCTGGTTTGTTGCTGCTCCAGATGCTGAACTGTATGAAGATCCCAACCACTACACATCAGGTGAAGTAAGAGACTTTATGACAGTTCATAGTGCTAACAAATATCACAGGCTCCGACCAAGTATAACCACATCCTTTGGAAATCCTTCCATTTTTGCAATTTCAAAACAGCCTAACTTGCTGTAGAATTCCAGAATTCTTTTATCATCTGGTCTCACTTCACAGAAAGCCCCCCGGGAGCCTAGAAATAAAACAAATATTCAAAATGTGTCACTTAATTAGAATTATGTATATAAACTGTGAATGTTCTTTTAATATATTTCAAATAGATAATAGGAGTTTGCCTATGCCAGGGCCTAAATTCAATGTTACCATTTTAAAAATTCTTATTAATATTCATCAATGTTGAATACTACAGTGATATCTTAAATAATGAACATATTAACTACCTTGAAATGTGGTCATTCAAAATGTATTTCAAGTCAAACTGTACACCTTAAATACAGTAAACTTTCCATTAACTGGAACTCAAGTGACTGGCAAAAGCAGTCACTTCAGATTTTTGCCAGTTAGCTTGAGTTTTAGTTAACGGAGAGTCTACTTAAATTTATCCAACATCTACCAATCCCCACAGGTACCAATTAACTGAGAGTCTACTGTATGTACAATTATTTTCTGTCAAATACACCTCAATTAAAAATTTTTTCAATTTTCAAACATGAGTCAACATCTTCTCCAGAAAGAAAATCTTTTGGGGAAGAAGTTGTAAGAAACCTCAAAGCAAAGGGTATGTTTATTGTTTTAATATAAAGTACCTTTGAGGGGCCCAAAGAGCAGTCTATTCCAGCCTATGTCGTAAGCCACTGTAACCAGAATGTGTTTTATATTCTAAGACATACCTCACATAACCACCTGCATGATTCAGTGCCAAGTACAACACTAAGAATTATGCTTTCTTCACTGTTGTTTAAATTATCCCACAAAGGGATAACACTAACTCAAATGATATAAAATGCAGCAAGTGCATTCTCATGTATCAACAATCCTGAGAACTCATCAAATTGCCCGCTTTTGTATTATCCAAAGGTTAAACATTGTTTTACACATTTTTTAAAGGTTGCTATAAAAAAAGAATATGCTACTGAAACTATATGTGGCTCTTAAAACCTAGAATTCTATGTGGTCCTTCAGATAAAGTAATTCTGAAGGCTGAGTTTAGAAAAACTTAAACAAAACAAAACAAACAAAAAACAACTGGCAAACTCTGCATTCCTAAATGCCCAAGGTTTATTTCATTTTCAACTATCATTTATGAGTCTCCCTGCAAAAAAAAATATAGCCTCACGTGTTCACTTCTCATTTGAGGCTCAAAATAAGCATTCATAATGTAAAAGAGCAGCATTTTTCAATGATTAAATATAAATTCAATTCTTGCACAATAATTCTGAAGTCAAACCATGTATGATGGTAAAAGTAATGTAGAGTCAATATAATTCATTTCTTTCTTTTTACACTAATATAGCCCTGTCCCCACCTATCCCAAACACTAGCAACTCCACAAATATGTACTCACCATTAGCCTTCAGTGAAGACAAAAGGCAAGCCATCATGCTTTTGGCTACACTTGGGTCAGTTACTTTTTTGTGAATATCCATCTTTATCAGAGAAGGGAAGTTGGCAAGGAAAGTTTCTGGTAACACTTCCTGCTCTTCATGGAAACTCAACATTATTTTCTGTAAAAATTAGATTCTCTTGACTTTCAGTAGCCATTCATTATATATCTATATCCCAACTACAGAACTCAGCAACAGGAAAGAAAAACAATATTCAATAACTCTTCCAGTCATATTTAATTATCCCATGAAGAATTAATTACCGTATTTTCCGGCGTATAAGACGACCGGGCGTATAAAGACGACCCCCTAATTTTACAGTCAAAACATAGGTTTAGGCCTATATTCGCTGTATAAGACTACAGCCTCGGAAGTAGGGGGTAGTCTTATACAGCGAATATAGGCCTAAACCTATGTTTTAACTGTAAAATTAGGGGGTTGTCTTATACGCCCGGTCGTCTTATACGCCGGAAAATACGGGTAGCCTATAATTCTAGCCAGTGTTTCACTTTTAAAAACTTTGCCTAAATACATTGTGGTATCCTGGACTGCATCCTAGAAAAAAAAAAAAGGACTTTACTGGAAAATCTATTCAGTTAAGTGTAGAATTTAGGGTAATGTGTCAAAATTGGTTTTCTAGGACTTGGACAAATGTAGGAAGTAGGTGAAGGCTATACAGAAATTGTATTATCTTTGTTAACTTCTGTAAATATAAAATTATTCAAAATAAAATTTTAAATGTTTGTCTGACTTGCACAAAAATGTAAATGTACTTAATACTGTTGACCTGTACACTTAAAAATGATTAAGATGGTAAATTTTATGTTATGTGTATCTTAACTTTTTTTTTTTTGACAGAGAGAGATAGAGAGAACTGAACTGGGGGAGCTCCCAGTTCAGCACATGGTTCCACACGGGCCGGGGCCGGGATTCGATCCTCGGTCCCCGGCGCTGCAAAGTGAGCGCCCAACCCACTGAGCCATCCCAGCTTCCCCTATCTTAACATTTTTTAAAAGTTTGTTAATAGACCCACCACTGGTAATTCTTTGTATGTTCCTATGATAAAAACAAACTTATTGTCAGATATCAATAGCAACATATTAATAGCTCAATTACCAGCATTCTGCAGTCAGTGTCAATGTAATCTCAAATAAGTGAGGCCACTACAAACCAGCCTCTGATTACATAGCCATCTGACTAGAGGCAGAGGGTAAAAAAAAATAATAAAACACTAGAGAGAATGTGAGTATACTGGTGTGGAAAGAAGGGTAGAGAATTCAGAAAAGGGGAAGAGGAGCAACAGAAAGACAATGTCACAAAGATTCCACATATATGTATCTGAAAAGTATTAATTGTGCATAAAAACCTTAAAAAATTTTTTTAAATATTGTTTTGAGAAGGTAGAGAAAAAAAAATAATAATGGGGGAGGGTCCAGAGCAATCTCCATAGTTGTACATCATTAGCTGTGACAGTAGGGGGATGTGGAGCTGTGTGGGGTGGGAACTGAACCAAGGGCCTCCCGCTTTGGCGGCAAGAACCTTCGCTGCCAAGAACCTTTGCCACCATCCTGGAAGGTTACCAGTTGCACAGCAATTCAGCATATGGGTTTGCATGGGCCAGGGCTGGGATTCGATCCCCAGACCTCATGGTTACAAGGCAAGGGTGCTCAACCTGTTGAGCTATCCTGGCATCCCAGGAACTATTTTTTAAAATGCTTATGTTGATGTATAAACCAAAACAATTATTAATTGACCAATGTGGACCACACTTTTTTTAAAGAAAAAATTCACTGAAGTTGGAACAGATATGTAACAAGTGCTTCTTCTATCAGAAATCAGACTCTCAGAGAAGTTCACTCCTATTGTTGTTTAATTACAATGAAAAATGCATTACTGAGAAGTTAAGACTCCTGACAACTAAGCAAATGAGATTTTAATTACCTAAACTTGCCCTGAATACCCAGAGAAGAGACCATAACATTCTTAAGTTTGGTGCTTCAAAATAGGTAAGAAAAAGAAAGGCTGTTTAATTGTCTACACTGTGTCTTTACTTAAAAAGTATTACAATGCTTCCAAATCAAATACCATCCTAATGCCGAGAATAAGTCCTAGGAATTTCATTTTTATAATAAATTTAGAAAGCACTGAGATTTTAAGGTATATTTGCTAGGGAAGCCGGGGATGGCTCAGTGGGTTAGGCACTCACCCCCAGGGACTGAGGATCTAATCCCGGCCCCGGCCCGAGTGGACCCATATGCTGAACTGGGGAGTGCCCTCAGTTCAGTTCTCACTGGGTAAGACCCCAGCCAATTTCCTGCCCTGTGCAGCCCTGCGCCCACCTGTGGAATGAAACTATGTGGAAAAACCAATGATGTGCAACTACGGAAACTGTTCTGGGCCCTCCCCCTTCTCTCTGTCAAAAACAATATAAAAATAAATCTTTAAAGATATATTTGCCTACACTATTTTAATAAGTACTTTATTAAGGAAAAAAAAAATTGCCACAGCCATTAATTCTAAACCTGTGCATTACCTCTGCTTCAGAGAGTTCTTTGTCACCATTTGGCTTGGTATACTTCTCTTGCATGAATGGAATCCAGGAAATTTTACATTTTTTAATAAAGGGGGTCACATCTACAGTGCCCAGAGCATAACCACATATGCCATCTTCATCTTCTAGGACAAAGCAGTAATCCAGGCTAAGGGAAAGCAGCCCTCCTACTAATCTGCTCAGAAGAAAAGAAGCCAGAGTTTATAAGTTACTAACACAAAACTTCACAGACCTCAACGATGTCAGACCAAATGCATTTGAGTGACAAACTATGGAAATACATTTGGTATACAAAGAAACTGAAAACATACATATATTAATACTCAGATTTTATTAAAGCTAAAGTGGGATTTCTAGAAAACTATATTTATTTCCAGTAATCTCCTCCCCTCAACCAAATAAGCCTGGCTTTAAAATGTCTACTCCAAAATCCAACAAATCCAAACATTTCATCACATACTTGTCTCCAATAAGGTCAGGCTGACTTTGAAAAGGTAAACCCACTCCATCGTCATACATTTCTCTGCAAATCTTGTACACAGAAGCCTGAAAATATAGTTAAGCAACACATCAAAAAAAAAAATAGCAATAGAATTTAACAACAATGCGACTCAGTAGTCGACTAGACTTCTATAACAGAGAGCACAAAATGTCTGGCCTTTCATAATTATCACCTCTGCTTTGTTTAAATAAAGATTTATTTGTGGAGTCATAGTTGTAAAACCAGTAGAAAGCAGCATGGTTATAGTAAACACTGAGATGTGCTATACAGGGGATAGTTATAGGCAGTAATAGATTTAAAACCAGCAAACTATGAGGTTGTCTCAGTTTTCTAGAAATCCAAAATGTTTTAAACATGTACTGTCTTTAAATAGTCTTTTAAAATTGTCTTCAAACAGGCTCATTTTTTTTCTGTAGCTGATTGTCAACAACCTGCTGACAATTCATAGCCAAAAATTACAGAATACTAATACATTGAAGAAAATCAGCCAAGGATAACATATCATTTAGACACACACTGACTCCAACTCAGAATACATTTCATCTGATTTTTAAAGGGAGGAATTAAAGAACCTAGCACTGAACTCCTTACGTTCTTCCTTAAATATCCACCATGTTCAATGTTTTAGTTAACTTTCTCCACCTAAAGACTGAACTGATTCTTTTAACCACGGAGTTCAAAGGAAAAGTAGTAATATACACAATAATCATACACCAAACTAGTAGGTGAACAATTACCTCATCTTTAGGAAAATATGGTCTGATCGTATAAACTTTGGAGGTAGGAGTCAATGGGGGTGGTTGAAAAAAGAGATCATTTGCCCCATCAATTGGCAGCAAACGCTGTGGGAAGAAAAAGGAGATCATTTAGTGTTGAGAAAATATCCATTTCTT
The DNA here is from genome assembly GCA_004027555.1 of Craseonycteris thonglongyai. Classification (NCBI taxonomy): domain Eukaryota; kingdom Metazoa; phylum Chordata; class Mammalia; order Chiroptera; family Craseonycteridae; genus Craseonycteris; species Craseonycteris thonglongyai. The sequence goes on from PVKE010012619.1 coordinate 36,580, forward strand.
TATATGGTGTGCACTGCAGATTACCAACTTAATATTAACTGGCTACTACAGGCAAACCTAAAGAAGAGGGGTATACTATGCTTTACCAATAATATAAATACCTCTTTGCTGGGGGGAGGGGAGTGCTTCTGAATAGAAATTACCCAAACATAGTTTTAGTGGCATATAAATAGGGATTTAAATTTATAGTTAAAAAAAAAAAAAAGATAAGATTCCAATTATGACAAATCTTTTTTTTAAACCAATCTTATATATACCATCTCTCTACTAAAAGATGGCAGAACAGAATGTCAGGAGGAGAGGTTTGGTCTGAAGAGGGTTATCTGTCCAGGAGACGCTTTATCCCCAAAGCAATACGCTTCATTTTGCTGTGCGCAGCAGAGCACCTGTTGGGGGGAGAAAAGTAGAGTACCTGAAAAGTCCATGAACAAAGTCTAACACCAAAATTGCTTCACATTTTGTTCACATTTTTTTGTTCGCATACTGTTTTTTCACCTGTTTCATTTATAAAATAATTGGAAAAGTATCCAAAAGCTCTTTCACCATTCACTTGCATCATTATTTATACTTTTTGTTCATGGAATTTCCACTGGCAAACAAGCATGCGCGCATTGTGCATTGCGGGCGCAGATTAAAATGCTGTGCGACCTGCAAAGAAACAATGTGAAGTGTGTACCTAGAGCCGCTGCGCTTCGCAGGCGCGGGGGGAATTGGCAGCATCTCCTTCAGAAATTACTGTGAAAGAGGAGGAAAATTTGATTTAAAATCCAGCTGTGTAACTAAATTGAATTTGGGACTAGAAAGCCTTCGGCAGACCAATCCTTCCAGCCATCTGATGCGCAATATAAGGTTTCTCATAAAACAAAGAAAACGTCAATTCAGTTGTGAATTCATATTGATACCTGGAACTCTCCTGCTAGACCACCTCTAAAGGCCCAGGGTTCTTGGTCTCCAATTAAGAACTGTGCTGAAGAATGACTACGACACCCTGTTGAGATCAGATCCAAGCGGAGAATGTTACGAGAAAGGGGATTTCCTGGGTCTCAAATGTCCAACAAACTAACAAATACTTTGTGGAAATAGCTCTCTAACAATAACAATCCAGGGTTTCAGGGCAAGGCTGTGATAATAATTTTCAATTCATAATGGAATTTCAATATTGATGTTCCTTCCTCTGATTAATGAATCATCACTATTAAGAGTTCTAGGGGAAAGCCGGGACGGCTCAGCGGGTTGAGCGCTCGCTTTGAGGCCATGAGGACCGGGGATCGAATCCCGGCTCCGGCCCAGGCAGGACCCACATGCTGAACTGGGGAGTTCCCACAGTTTGGTTCTCTAACTGTCTCTGTCTCTGTCTCTCTCTCTATCTGTCAAAAAGTAAAATAGAAATAACTATGCACTGA
>PVKE010012620.1:0-25399 GCA_004027555.1 Craseonycteris thonglongyai
AGTGCATAGTTATTTCTATTTTACTTTTTGACAGATAGAGAGAGAGACAGAGACAGAGACAGTTAGAGAACCAAACTGTGGGAACTCCCCAGTTCAGCACGTGGGTCCTGCCTGGGCCGGAGCCGGGATTCGATCCTCGGTCCTCATGGCCTCAAAGCGAGCGCTCAACCCGCTGAGCCGTCCCGGCTTTCCCCCAAATCTAGAATTTAAAAGAAAGGTCTGATCAAGAAATAAAAATTTGAAAATCATCAGTACAGATGGGTTTTAAAACTCGTTGCTGGATGAGATCCCTAAGGGACTGAATAAAAATACACAGACTCAGGCCTGAGTCCTTAGGTAGCCAACAGGAAGAAGTTGAAAGAAGAATCAGAACTAGGAAAGAAAACAGAAAGAACAACCAGAAAGTTGGCAAGAAAATCAAGAGTACAGCATCCTAGAAAACAAGTGAATAGTGGGAGGTGGTCAACTTTAGCAAATGCTCCTCAGAGATCGTGTAAGAAGACCACTGAAGTAGCAACAGGAAAGTCACTGAGACTTTGTCAATAGTTTTTGTAGAGTAATAAGGACAAAAGCCAGACTGGAGGGAGGGAGGGAGGGAGGGAAGGAAGGAGGAAGGAAGGAAGGAAGGAAGGAAGGAAGGAAGGAAGGAAGGAAGGAAGGAAGGAAATGTACAGACAATTAAACAATTTTTGCTGCAAAAGGGAGAGCAGAAATGGCATCATAACTGGTAGAGAGAGTAAGTCAAATTCTTTTTTAAGATGGAATAGAATATGTTTGTATACTGATAGGCATGTTCCAGGACATACTATTGATAATATAGGAGAAAAGGGGAGAAACTGCAGAACTTAAATTGCCCTGAGTAGGCAAGAGGGCACGGAATCTAATGCATTGGTGGAGGAAGTGGCTGTATGGTATAGCAGAAGACAAATATGTTCATGCAGATGCTGGCAGGAGGACAGATGTGGTACCATGCTGAGAAGCTCCTTTGTTATTGTCTCAGTTTCTCAGTGATGTATAAATAAGGAAAATGCCTTGGAAGATGGGAGAGAAGGTGTGGAATTTTGAGAGGAAAGATGTGAAATAGACAGCTAAGAAAGTGGAAGAATAAGTGACTATGGAAGTGTAGTATGACTGGGCTCAATCAGTTTGTGATTGAGCTAACAGAGCATGATGTGCCATTTTCCTTTCCAACATTCAATTACATAGCTGCAGGCACCGAAAGGAATATGATATAGGAACAAAAATTTAACATGTAACAATACAGATGAATCTCATAAAGTTGAGCAATGAAATCAGACACAAGAGAACATACTACGTATGTTATGAAAAGTCAAAACACATCTACAGTTACAAAAAGTGAGAGTGTTTACCTTGAGGAGTTGCAAGTTAGAGACTAGGAGAGAGGGCAAGAAAGAGGGGCTTTCAGGAGGACTCAGCATTCTATCTAGATCTGGGTGCTGATTATACCAGTATGTTTACGTTATAAAACCTGTATCCAACTGTACACTAATGATTTGTATGTATTTCTGTACATGGGTCATAATTCAATAGTTTATTTTCAAAGTTGTCATGCTAGTGTTGTTCACTGAGATCTTGAGTTGGTAAATATTTTTAATTGTTAAAGAATTCTGACCTTGAAATTTATAGCTAATTTTATATCTGTACATTTTAACAACATTGTAAAAGAATAGCATCCTTCCTCCCTCCATTTATTCCCCCTTCCCTGAATAATTCAGTCTAAAAGTGAGATTTCTCACTGTCAGAGAAATTACATACATGGAAAGGGAAAAGGATAGAATTGATTTACAAAAATTTAACAGAATTAAATTTCTTGGAATTGGAGCAATTGGGGTGAATTCATGGGTTTCAATAATATATAGAAAAAGTATACATGTGTGTGTGTGTGTGTGTCCTAGTCTAGTCCATATTGAGGGCATGAAAGAAGCAACACCCCAATAGCAATTAGCACACCTAGCATCCAGATCTTGATTTCTCAATATCATATGCCACAAAAAGGACTTTTAGAAAAAGTGCTAATCCCAAAGTTTGGGCAGAGATGATCCTGAAAAACATTTTTGTGCTAGAAAGTAAGAAAGTATTCAATCGAAGTAAAACAAATGATAGCGAAAGAATATAAAACATTAAATAAAATAAAATAATTCTTTGGATCGGGGGAGAATGGTAGTCACTGGCTACTGACATGATTATATTTAACTTCTAGAAAGATCATTTATAAACCAAAAAGAAAGGTCATCTATACATTCATTGAACGAAAAATTGAAAAGGAATCTAATAGGAAGCTACTGCAATGATTAAATGATTAAACCCTGAACTGGAACAATAAAACAGAAAGGTGGTAATGGTAAGATGTTCATGGGGCAGACTTTATTAGAACTACTACTGCTTCTACATCTACAGTAACAGGATTTGGTGATAATCAAACATGGAATAAGAGAAAGAACATCATTGAAAAAGACTCAACAAGAGCAATACTAATGCCCTGAGCTCTCAAATGATTAGTATACAGTCCCTCCCATGACCAATACTCTCCAGTACAATTCAAAATATAAAGGATACTAAATTCTAAAATACAGATTTAACATCCAAATTTTTTCCTAAAAAAAAAAAAGCAAATATAACCTCTACACACAACATTATTTTCTCTTTTTTTTTTTCCTGCTGGGTAGGGTATCCTAAACATCTGCTTATTCTGCCTATGTGATAATACCTCATGGCTCTCAAGATTTCTGCTTGAGTGAGTGGCTGGTGGAATCACTGCTCACAGAAGAAATGGAAAGGGATGCATTTGAGTTGGAGGGTTTAGGAGAGGGTATGAGTACACTTTTGGATGTATTGTCCGGTAAAAGCAAATGTTGAAGTTATAACTCTTGGTTTTCATTTATTTTCTCCTGTGTTCTCTCTCTCTTTATTTTAAATGAGATAAAAGGTGATTTACTACTAAATTGCTTTTTACTTAATGTCTCTCCCACAGAGCTGAGGGGGGAAAAAATATGTCAAATTTCTCAGAAACAATTAGGAAAGATAGGATGAAAAAAAGAAGATGAAAGAAAAACAGGTGAATAAAGGTTCAGCTCCCTTTCCCTGCTCTAATTAGTATAAAGAAATCAGGATCTCTTAATATAACATGTTGGTGGCCAGAACCCCCAAAAAATACATTCAGCTTTATCAGAAAAGTATGAATATTGAGTATTTCCTAATGGAAGAATCAGTTCTGACAGTAAAGTCCCACAATCTCTTATCTGTAGCCATAGTGGTTGTTTCAAAGAAAAACAAACATGCATTTGGAAAACAGTAAATTACAGAAAAAGTTTAACTCTCTCTAATGTGTTTGGAGTGAGGTGTTACAGGCCACTAATGAAAGATGCTACATAGATCTTTCTAAAATATATTTTCATTAAAAAAAAAAAAAAAATCTACACACCTCCCACTGGAATTCAAGAGTGCTTTTTCATACAATAGCAAATGTGACACGCTTATAAGGAAACAGTGAATCAGACCTGCCTTCAATGCTAATGGGAGTATAAACCGATACTACCTTTTGAAAGGGCCATTTTGGCAATATGTTTCCAGAATTTTAAGAGTCATACCCCTTGATATACCTACCAATTCTACATCTTTGAATCTAGAAATAAATAAATAAATAAATAAAAGAGTGCTTTTTCAAGCAATGAGTTCATCTACAAATTCCATTTTAATCCCCCCCCAAAGGAGTAAACATCTAATCACTTATGTGCCAATATAAAATTTGGTACCATGTGTTAAAAAAAATAGGAATGTTTAAATAAACACATAAAAGTAAATAAAAACAGAAAAGTTCACTGGCATGCAAATGTTTTAAAAGTAAAAGAATCAGTTTTAAATAACTAATTTTGCAACAAAAATATAAATACTGACCTACTGGCTTGCCTGAGAATCTCCAGAAATCCCTATATAAGATATGGGACAAAACATACCCCGTCAAATAGTAGGAGCAATATTACTGCATTATTTTATAATAATATCAAATACTGCATTGAAGAGAACATAAAGGATGTAGTTATTATTGTTGTACATCTCACTACATCTTCATGATGACAAAAGTGTAAGTAAAGTTAAGGTGAAAGGACAAGTTGAAGGCAAGACAAGAAATAATAACATCCACACAATTAGTGCCTATTATTTTTTATCACTTATATACTTTCATGCCCATAACATTTTGACCACAACACATGGAGTTTAGTTGTTTTAAGATTTGTATTTGTTCCCTCCTTGAATTTCCTCATCTACCGATTATGGATTATATCCACTGACGGTATTCTAATAGTTTACAAAAGGAATCCAATTTGTATGTTTTAGGTCTCATATAAATTCTGAGATTAGCTATTTGAATGTATGGGTTCCCTTTCTGCCTATGAGTGACCAGTGCTCCCTGTTATGTGATTTTAAAATCACATTTGCAAATTCTATTAACCAAAAGAACCACAAACTGAAGTATATTACTTGATACTGGCAATTTTCACTATGTTCCAGCCACACCACCCTTTTAAAGGTGTCCCTCAAATATGCCAAGCTCACCACTGCACCTCAAGACCTTTGCCTACAATGAAGATCATTCAGGTCTCAGCATCCATGACTCCTTAGAGAGGTCTTGCCAAACCAATCTAAGACTAATGCCCTTCCCCCTTTCTTCTCTGCATATCCAGAGCCAAGTCTTGAGCTGGTAGAAGAGCTACTCGATTTGCTATGAGACTGAAATTTTAATTCAAACTAAACAGTATGTTTTAAGAAGACCAGAAAGCTGAAATGTCATTAAGTGCCAGGGAAGGAAAATGCAACAAAACATAGTCGAAAGCAATTATTTTAAAATAACTTTCGATTGTAAATAAGTAAAATAGTGCCCCCATCTTCTGAACACTCTCGATTATACTGTTTCCATCATAGCCCTCATTATTACAAAAACTACCCAATGTGTTGTGTTACTTATTTCTTTGGTATCGGTATTTATACATTAAAATATGAGGGCTGTCTGGAAAAATCCAGCCATTGTCAGTTATAACAACAATGGTTACATGGTCGGATACTTCCTGGACAGCTCTCGTATAAGCTCCCGTATAAGCTCCAAAGATTAGCAACTTTGTCACAGTCACTGCTGTATCACTGACACTTAGAACAGTACCCAGCAGAGTAGACACTTAACATATTTGTGGAATGAACAAACTCCAGTTACGGTATACATATCAAATATCTTTGATATTATCTGTATGTGCTCCATGTGTTAAAAAAATAGGAATGTTTAAATAAACACATAAAAGTAAATAAAAACAGAAAAGTTCACTGGCATGCAAATGTTTTAAAAGTAAAAGAATCAGTTTTAAATAACTAATTTGCAACAAAAATATAAATACTGACCTACTAATGACAATGTTATTAATAACTTAAGCTGTAACTTGTTTACTTATTTACAGAGCCTATCAGACACCAACTTACTCTACCTACTATACAGAGGAAAGAGGCAGATGACTTTCTGTGACTTTGGGTTCACCAGAACGCTAGCAAAATACCTAATAAGAAACACCTGTGTTTGTGTATCTCCTCAATCCTTCTCTGTACACCAGAAGGATGCCTAGTGTCCTTTTGATACCCCCCCTATACGGTAGTCTAAAATTCTCCTCTTCTAAGTTTATCTTAAACTGTCACTTCCCTGTTGTTAGTAGTTTTAATTAACATGCATCACTTCCAAATCATGGTAACTATTCACTCATTTATTTTCACAGACCACAAAAAATTCTCACATTTACTCTTACCACACAGTTTTACAGTAAGTGATTTAGTTCATTATTCACACTCCTACCCCTACCCAGGGTCAGCACATCTATCTACCCCTGAATTCATTGTCTCCCTAGTCTGTGAGTTGTCAAATGTAACCACGCCTCTAGGACAGGACACTGGAGTGAAGGAAGGCAGCCCTAAGGATCATGTCGCTCTCTGATGCCCAAAGAGGCAATTTTCATCAACCCAATGAAAACTGACAAGTGAGGTTCTAAATACATGAGGCTCTCATTTATGTTTAAATAAACATTAAGACGTATCCAGTTGTATATCTTAACTACACTGACAACATGCGAATCTTATTCCTCGCCACGCATGCTCCTAACTCCATGCCTTTGCACTGGCTGCTCTGTTCCCTCCACCTGAAACTCTTCTCCTAAACAGGTACATGGCTCTCTCCTTGCTTCATTCAGGTCTCGCCTCAAATGCCACCTCCTCAGAGGCTGTCCCTGATCATCCTATAAAAAATAACAACTATCACTCTCTATCCTTTACCCTGATCATTTTTCTTTGTAACATTTTTTATCACAACCTGACCTTACAGGACATACTTATCATTTACCTGTATGTTTATTGCCTCTCTTCCCCACAAAAATATAAGTTACATTAACAGCAGAACTTCACCTAGATCACCATTATCTACTTGGAATCAGAAAATGCTAAATACTCATTGAATAAATTTACTTTTCACAGACTTAATGACTCCTGTTATGGTTTCAATGAACATGGTTTCATTAGCACAAAAGCCTCTCATTCATGGTCACCCCACAAATCAGATTTTGATCACACACAAAATAGATGTAATTATGAGTAACAGGTTTTATGTATAAGAGCCAAGAAGAGACTGAAGGCTTAACAACATAGCTGTTTACATACTTGTCAAATACTCATCTTTATCTATGGAACTTTGTTTAAAACTCCCTTGTCCAACACTGAAGACCTTTTACAATCTGGTCCTGAATTTCCTCTGTAGTCTTGTCTCCTACGGTTGCCCATTTTCTGGGCTATTATGTTGCAACAAGTCCAAGGAGTACCATTCTTACAAAACGTAACACCATGCAGTTGTGCTTATACTGCAGCCATACTCATCCAGTCTTCCATTCCTGACAAATTTTCTGCTAATCACCACCTGCAAAAAGTCTTCCCATTCTTTGAAATCCAACTCCAATGCTTTCTCCATAAAACTTTCCGAGAATCCCACCAGAAATAATCTCCTCAGTCTGCAGGACCACATAGCATGTGGTAACACTCCTGAACTCTTCTTGCCTCAGAGCAAATCATTAGTACCTTTTAATCTCCTTTGTATCCTTCATGGTTCTTTGCACACGTGTCTAATAAAATTAAAGATTTATTTTATTGTTTTGTTTTTGACAGAGACAGAGACAGACATAGGCAGACAGAGACAGAGAAAAGGGGGAGGGCCCAGAGCAGTCTCCATAGTTGTATGTTATCAGCTTTCAACATGGTTTCATTCCACACAGGTGGGCGGGGGCTGCGCAGGGTGGGAACTGGGCTGGGGGCCTCCCACATAAAAGGCAAACTTGGGGGCAAGAACCAAACTGGGGACCTCCCACATGAGAAGCACACCCCAGTTCAGCATATGGGTCCACACGGGCCGGGGCTGGGATTCAATACTTGGTCCCTGGGGCTGCAAAGTGAGCGCTTAACTTGCTGAGCCACCCCAGCTTCCCCTAATAAAATTATTTTCATTATGAATAAATTCTACACACTCTCTAAATCACTCCCTTGTATTTCCATTTTCTCTCCTCTCAAAGGATAAAAACATTTCCACTGAGAAAAGTCATGAGCTTCATATTTCAGTTTAAAGTGTGGATTTTCTTATGGATTGGTTTTATACCTCTACTCCCTTCTCTCTTCCTCTCTAGATCTAACTAAAATGAAATGCAACCAGAAATTGCTCCTTTTGACCAATCAACACTCATTTACTGAGCACCTACAGTGCACAGGTACTGCACTAGACTTCTCTTTTCAACCAATTATCACTCATTTGCGGAGCATCTACCATCACCTCACTAAGTGGTTAAGGCATCATCAGATTAATAAAGTCCAAGTACTAATGGTAGTTAACTCCAGAAAGGCAAGTTAATATGTAAATAGATCCTAACTAATACATCAGGCAGAATGTAAGTGCTAGAAGAGACTGATGCAGTGCTATGGTTGTGCAGAGAGAGTAGGTAATTAATTCCAAATAAGAGCACTAAGAAGGAGGTTATTTGGGTTGGGTCTTGATAAATAAATAAGATTTTAACAGGTAAACACTGAGGGGAGGGGGCATTCCTGACAGAAGAAATAGCAAACATAGAAAGAGTCTTGGAGACTTGGGTATGCTAGTGCACCAATAACCAGCCAGGTAGAGAGAGGTCTCAAGAGAGAGAGGGGGGGAGGGCATGTGAATGTGTTATTAGGGAGAAGACTCAGCTGGAAGGATCTCAAAGAACTTGAACCATCAAAGGTATCTGAGCAAGAAAGTGATATGGTTAGCACTGTTTTGGTTTAGAGTTTAGATCACAGTTAAGGGATAAAAATAGTGAAATCATGGGAGTTAAAACTGTCTCAGAAAAAAAAAAGTACAAAGATAGAAAAAGTCTGAAGATTAAATCCTTGGAAATAATTATACTGGGGAGAAGGGAGGTCAGTGAAAAACACAAGTAATCTGAGAGACAGGAGACCAAGGAGAGAATGTCATAAAAACCCAAAATGAAGCAGGTTTAAGCATCAACAATATCACAAAAGAAGATGAGTATATCAAAGAATAATCTCATTTGGCTGAGAGGAGGTTGCTAGAGTTAAGACTAACAGCTCCAGTGTAACTGTGTGGGGGTAGGGAGAGAGCAAAGTCACAGTAAGTCAAAGAAAACGGTGAAGAATTATAAGGCAGAAAGTGGGCACTACTTTTCTAAGAACTGTGATAGTGAATGGAAAGAGAGAAAAGGGCCAAAGTTTGAGGCCAAAACAGAGCACAGATTAAGTTTACATGAGGAGTTGCATGAACATATCCCCGTAGAAGTGAGAATAAAGGAGACTGAAACAACTAGAGGAGACACGCTGCCAAGTCCTGGAGGGACATGAAGGCAGAATGCGTGGAAGGAGGCACTACAACAGGTGCCTTGGAAGAGAACACAGGGGAAACTAGGAAAATTTGTGGTATTGACCAAGGAAGTTCAAGGCATTCCAATTAGTTGGATCAAATAATGTGCTAAGAATTAAATGAGGTGATGCTCAGCAAAATAAGATTTAAACAGCTGCTATTTGAAAAAGGATATTCAATTGGAAATAAAAAAATGAGCACTGAGGGCCTAGATGATAACCGCAAAAGTAAAGAAACAGGCGGAATTATACAATAAAACATAAAGTGTAAGTAGTAATATTAAAAAGTTTTTGGAGAGATAAACCCAAGCAATCTTTGCATATCCAAAGATTTCCAAAATCCAGCAATAGGCCACTTGCTTTAAATAGAGAATATCATTATTACAACCCAATGCCGATATAAAAAAAAAGTGGGTGGTTTTCATTGCACTGGGTTCTGACTTATAAGTGCCTTATCAAAGTTTTGAACCTTATTATCTTTCATAACATATTAGCTATCCCTCTGAACCCTGTCATGCCCAAATTTAATAAACTTAATCCATGTTATTGGTAAACAGGAAGGGGATGTTTTCCTTCAGCAAGACTCTAAAGGCCTCCCTTCAGGGTTGATGATAATTTAGTACTCAACATTCTTAGGTACAATTATTTAACTGGTAATGAATCAAATTCTAATTGTATTCTCATCTAGCCCACATCTCCATTTTGACCACAACACATTCTGTCATATAAGCTCTGGTGAAATCTAATTGCGCAATGTCTAAGGCATCTTTCTAAAGAACCAGTCTATTAATTCTGTTGAAAAAGGAAATGAGGCTAAGCTGGTCATTGCGTAGCCAGCCCTGTCTCTACTCAAGGTAGCACTAACCTTGAATTTAAATAATTCTATAAATTATGTTATAGCTCTACCCTGGCAGGGTCACATTACATTTTTCCAAGAAGACAAACTTCCCATTTTTAAATTAGCTAATTCTATATATAAGAATTTAAGGCAGCACCCCTCCTCCAATAAGGGGAGAAAAAGAAAAAAAGTTTTCTGGCCAATTTAAATATGTAAATTTTTGGTGATACAGGTAAAATAATCAAATGTGTATTTATAATGTCCATTATATTAGTTGTACATATTTAAAATCATATACAATATAAAATACTTAGAAATTCTTTTTCCTTCTTTTACTATTTCATAAAACAATTTTATGAAAATTTTCCCAGTGTATCTTTGGCTTCTATTTTCATGTTCAGTAGAGTGACTGACTTATTTACCAGTGTTTCAAAGCACTGCTACCTTCCTTTTATTTATAAGAGTTGTCTGAGTTACAGAACTTCTGAACCCTTGACATTTTAACCTAAATACTAAGTGTCCATTTCTATACGTTCAGGCTTTTTTTTTTTTTTTCTACAAAGTAACCATTTACTAGTGTTGGTTGATAGAGCTTCAGACTTCTATTTCCTCCAAACCTTTGCAAGTCTTTGCATGGGGAAGAATAGACTAATTTACCCTTTTCTGAGATAATTTTGGAGGGGTAAAGACTGCTGTATATGCAGGTAATCAAGTCAAAAATTCACAAAAAATCAGGAACCCAATTATCTTTTAAATAATTTCAATTAGTAACATAAGCTATTACTTATGTAAACACGTGGATGCATTAACAGGAGTCTTTATAAGTTAAACACGTTTTCTTTCTGAACTAATATATTAGAACTTTGCAATACTGTTATAAAAGAAGAGTAGGGTAGGATGGGTTACTCAATTGCCATGAATTAATTTTCTCTAAGAAACTGCAATAGTAGTTAAGTCTAGCAATTTATGTATATTGTGTACTAAAGTGCCAGTCCCGACATTAAGCATTTTACATACATTAACCCAAGCTTCACAACGCTCCTATGAAACAGGTGCTATTAATAATGTCATTGGGGTAAGCGGGGATGGCTCAGTGGGTTAAGCGCTCACTATGCAGCCCTGGGGACTGAGGATCAAATCCTGGCCCTGGCCCTGGCCCGAGGGAACCCAGTTCAGTTCTCACCGGGGTGAGACCCCGGCCCAGTTCCTGCCCTGTGCAGCCACGTGCCCACCTGTGGAATGAAACTCTGTGGAATGAAACTCTGTGGAAACACCAATGATGTGCAACTATGGAGACTGCTCTGGGCCCACCCTCCCCCTTCTGTCTGTCTCTGTATCTCTCCCTCTGTCAAAAACAATAAAAATAAATCTTAAAAAAAAAAAAAAAAATAATAATGGCATTGATCAGGAACCCCAGACAGAGCAATGAAGAAACTTGTCCAAAGTCATACAGCATCTAAGTGGCGCAGAATTCAGTCTAAGTTCTAGGCCCATCCATCTCCCCCCCATTTTTTCCTTTTGGAGCTAACCGAGCTCTGTTTCTTTTTTGTTGTTGTTGTTTTTGACAGAGACAGAGAGAGAACCGAACTGGAGGAGCTCCCCAGTTCAGCACATGGGTCCGCACGGGCCAGGATTCGATCCTCGGTCCCCAGCGCTGCAAAGTGAGCGCCTAACTCACTGAGCCAGCCCGGCTTCCCCTATAAATATGCAAAAAAAATTTTTTTTCTATTTTTGAACTGAACTGAACTGGGGTCGGGAAGCAGTCCCCAGTTCAGCATGTGGGTCCGCCTGGGCCGGGATTCGATCCCCGGTCCTCAGGGCTTAAAGCGAGCGCTTAACCCGCTGAGCCGTCCCAGCTTTCCCCTCGTCCCCACCTTTTAAAAGAAGATACAAGTATATCGCTCCTTAAGTTAAAATCTTTCTACATTTTATAAGACAGTCTCATGTATCAGGCAGTTAATACCAGTCATCTAGAGAAGACACGAGCGAGGTTGCGGTGGGTTTTAATGCATTTTCTGCTCAATCCTTTCCCACTTATCCATCCTCCCTACCTGAATGCATGATGCCAGGTTTGAGGGAGGAGCACCTCATCCTTTGCATTCATGTGTTCCCTGAGCTCATCAGATCATTTCTTTCTTTTTAAATCTTTTATTTATTCATTTATTTCTGACAGAGACAGAGAGAGAACTGAACTGGGGGAGCTCCCAGCTCAGCACATGGTTCCGCACGTCCGGGGCCGGGATTCGATCCCCGGTCCCCGGTGCTGCAAAGTGAGCGCCCAACCCACTGGGCCACCCCGGCTTCCCCTCATCAGACCATTTCAATGGATACTTTTAAGGCAAAACGTTCCCACGAACAACACAGGCACACACTGAAGAGACTACCGGTGCCCCGCCTTTATCCTTCTCCCCCCAAAACGTGTTCACTGAAGGCGGGGAAGCTGCCCGCTCGGGGCCTAGCCCGCCTTGGCGCTCCCTCCCAGGCAGAAAGCTAACTTGACCCGTGTTCTCTGCGCAGGTAACTTCCCTACGCCCTGAAACGACGGGGGTCACCTGGCTGTGGTGCTGAGGCGCCGCTTCCTGAGGGAAAAAACAGGGGAGGACGTGGGAACCGGAAAGCCGGAGCCCGGGGGGGCCCGAGGGGCAGCGCGCAGAACAGGGGGCGCTGCCGGCCGCGTCCGACCGGGAACGTGGTGCGCGGACGTCGAGGAGCCCGGAACGGGACCGGGAGGGTGGCGGTTGTCGCCGACACCTGCGCCGGGCGGCACTTCCTTGGATTGTCCTCTCAGGCGTCTTAAGCCTCTCGCGTCCAGAAGAAAACGGTACAGGCGGCCCGGCCGGTCCGGGCACACGGCGCCGCCCTGCATCCCCCCGCCCAGGCGGCACCAACCCGCCGCGGTCCCCCAGCGGGGCCTTTCCCACGCCGGTCCCCCGGCCCGAGGGACAACCGGAGCCGCTCAAGTCCAAGGCCGGAGAGCGCGCCCCGGGCCCGGCTTCCCTTCCCGCAGACACCCCCCGGCCGCTCGCCCTCTGACTCTGATCCCGGCCGCCCCCGAAGAGCTGAGCTCAGCCGTCATCGAGTAAAAGCAGCAGCAGCCCCGCCGGACTGGGGTCTTACCTTTAACAGATTAGACGTCGCCATGTTCCTTCAACTTAGATTCTCGCGAGACGAAGCGAGACTTCGCGGCGCCCCGGGGCCAGGCCCCAACGGGAGGCCGGAGCGCGGAGCGGAGCGGGGCCCACGGGCCCGCCGGCCCGTACCGGGGCTGCGGTGGGCGCCGGCGGCGGCGTGCCGACGGCGGCGCTGACCTCGTCCCGGGCACCTGCAGCGGCCGTGCGCCTTCGCCCTACATGGTCACCGGAGCTTCCCCACGCGAAAGAGCGCATGCAAACGCTCCGGGAGCCGGCGGCGGTGAATGGGGAGACGGTCACGGGAGCCGACCTGAGCCGGGAGAGGAAGCATCGACTCCGCGGACCTACCCACTCCTGCGGATGAGCCTCTGGGGTTGCACCCGCAGCCGCCACCGGCAACGAACTGAGCTCGGCTTAGGCCTTGCAGCTCGGGTGCCACAGCCGCGTCACGTGACGCGGGGGGCGGGGGCGCGCTCGGGAGCGAGCGTGGGAGCCTGGAAGCCTCGGTGGGGCCGGAGGCCACGAAGCGAGTGGGAGCGCGCCCTCTCCTGGCGGGACCGGGTATCCCTTCAACGCCCCGCTCCAAATTCAGCGACCGGGTGCTAAGGGAGCTCATTTACCCGCAATTAAATGCTTATAACAACTGTCTTCAATAAGAACTGGCTTACAGAAACCGCCTAATAAATATTTGTTGGATAAATGCATGCATGCATGAATGAACAAAACGTTAACCATTAAAATTTCTGTTCAAGAGTGCCTCCACTGAAATCATCTATAAAAAAAATTGTTCAGGTGATGAATATTAACCTTGGATTTCCTGAAGGCACATCATCGTAAAAGATCCTACACCCTAAGCCCCCAAGCGTTGTTCTTTCAGACCACAAGCCACTGACCAAGGGAAGAGAATATACATCATTTATATGTAGAACCTACAGTATACCTGCTATTGTGTTATGCATCATTACTTACAGCATTTGTATGTTAGAAATAAGTAAGAGTTATGTAGTAAAATAAAGCGGGAAAGGGGGATGTGAAGTCTGAAATTTTAAATACGGTGATCTTCACTGAGAAGATAGCATTTGAACAAAGACTTGAAGGAAGTAAGGAAGACCAGGTCATGTGTGGGAGAAGAGCGGCCCAGATGGACAGCACAGGTAGCAGGTTGCCCAGAATGTCCCAGGAACAGTGAGAAGTTAGTGTGTTCAGGGCAGAGAGAGGAAGCAGAACAGAAGATTGTACAGGGCCTTGTAGACCACTATAAAGACTAGCTTCTATTCTGAGTGGGGGAATCTGTGTAGGCTTTTGAACAGAGGAGTGGCGTGGTCAAATTCCCATGTGAACTCTCATTGCTGTGCAGTGAATAGAAGCAGAGGGTAATTTTTTTTTTAAGAATTTATTTTTTTTTGTTTTTGACAGAGAGACAGACAGAAAGAGAGAAGGGGGGAGGACCCAGAGCAGTCTCCATAGTTGCACATCATTAGTTTTCTACATAGTTTCATTCCTCAGGTAGGTGGGGGCTGCACAGGGCAGGAACCAGGTTGGGGGCCTCCCACATAGGAAGCTCACCCTGAGGAGAACCAAACTGGGGGCACATCCCAGTTCAGCATATGAGTCCATTTGGGCCAGGGCCAGGATTCAATCCTTGGACCCTGGGGCTGCAAAACAAGTGCTCAACCCGATGAGCCATCCCGGCATCCCCAGAAGGGTAATTTAGAAAGCTCATGTAATTTTTCCTTGAATCAACACAACAATCATGCCATAGTTTGGGACTGATCTCAAAGCAACTGGTAGTCACCTATTCGTTTATTCACTCTTCTTAACACTTGTTAGCCAAAGCCTAAATAATATGCCTCAATTATATTTCCTAGATAAGGATGAATTAAATAATATGGAGCTTATAACATTATGTGTCTATAATGGAAAATACCCCCCCCACACACACATACTGAAAATATAGAAAACATTTTAAAGAATAAAAATATTGGGGAAAGCCGGGACGGCTCAGCGGGTTGAGCGCTCGCTTTGAAGCCACGAGGACCGAGGATCGAATCCCGGCTCCGGCCCAGGCAGGACCCACATGCTGAACTGGGGAGTTCCCACAGTTCGGTTCTCTAGCTGTCTCTGTCTCTGTCTCTCTCTCTATCTGTCAAAAGTAAAATAGAAACAAATATGCACTAAAGATAAAATAATTACTCTCTATAAATATAAAAAAAAAAAGAATAAAAATATTGCAAAACAACACTGTGAGGCCCTAGATTCATCAATTCTTGAAAAAAGCAGTGATTAAGTATAGGGTTTCTGGAACAAATTAGATATTTTAACCAATTTATTGGGTTGACCAACTCAAAACCTATGAATTTGCTTGGGGTCAACTTATCTTCCACCGTATCAACGGTATTGTTGATTGATAGCTCTGGGACTAGATTCAAGTCCTCCAGTTTTGTGATTTAATGCTCTTGTGTGGATGATGGTTTCAGAGGAAAGCACCAAAGAAACAGACAAAAAGCTCAAATTTCTCTTGTCCTATGAGACAGAACCTTCATTCTGGACCTGGTCTTCTTACCTCCTTTGAGGCTGCCTCACCAAAGACCCAGACTCCCATTCCTCTTGGCTTCCTGTCCACAGGTATGGTTCTCTCGCGCCTTACTCTCACGTTGTCCCCTGATTCCCTACATTGAGAGTAGTGGTTAAACCTGAGACTATCCCAGGTCTTCTGACGTTTGCTGGACCTGTTTGCACATCCTTTGGACCTGTGCGCTCCAGTGCCCAGGACAAGCTTACCCTTTCTCCCTTACTCGCCCACTAAATATTAATAGATTCGCCAGTAGCTAGAAACTTTGCTCTTGTCTATGCAGAGAAGTCAGAGGCTTAACTCGGGGTTCCTGAACCTTGCATTCTCGTACCCTCTAGCGAGCACTGTTGGGAATGCAGCCGCTGGATCGGGGAGTGTTCAAAATTCTAGTTCACTAGCTCTGCCCAGTGGTGCATCAGTTTATTACAGTGTCAGGAGCTGCCACCCGAAATCACGTAGACTTTTTGGCTTAAGGATTTCAAAGACCGGGAAAGAGACACATAAACACATGCACTCCTTATACTTGTTTCATTATCCATAATTATACAAATAATGATTCACTTTCACAGTACCAGAAAAAGCAAACAACTTGATCTTGCCTAATGGATTAAGTAGAAGAAACAAAAACCAGCAGCTGTTAGCCAATTATAGCATTTTTATTCATGCTATCACTTGGAAATTTCCTCTAATTAAAATCTTATCTTACATTCTATAATCCTTTTTAGTCAAGTGACTATCATTCAAAGGCCTTATCTAATTTATTTAGAGTATTACTTTCTACATGAAACTCAGTTTCTTAATTGATTAAATCTGAAGTAAATTGTCCCAGAGTTTCTGGTGTGCCAAAGCAATCTAGTAATTGCAGCACACAAGATGTTGTCCTGCTGTATGTTTGCTTATAGAATCACTTACTAAAAAAATTAAACTATCCCCAGACTTCACAAATCTAGGCAATGAGCCAAATTGATATTAATACTTAAATTTTGCCACTTCTTCCGCCAGCCTCTAATTTTTCCCCTTCACTTGCTCTGTTTTACTATGTTTATGGGGCACGCTTCAAAATGCTCAGGATCAATTGTGCTCTTTAGCTCTATCCAGCTCCATCATTTAATCTGCTATCGACAATGCATTGGTAATATCAGAGAATCTAATTAGAACTGTGGATTATGACCCAAGTAAGAACAAACATAAGGGACCAAACAGGGGTGAAACTATTTATGTTGTGGTAGTAAAGCTATCCAGAATGGGTCTTGAAAGGGAGACCTCGTAGCATTTTTTTCTGTCTTCTCTCTGAATAGAACTTCCCCACTCAGTCATTGATGAGTTGGAGAACCACAATCCCCTTTTGACTTCTACAAGGAGAGATGCTAGCCTAAGATTTATCCAGACACACACGAGTCAGGGCAGACTATCAGGGACGTCCTGTTATGTTTTTCGATGATATGATTTCCTCAAATTAATCTGTAGGTTCAGTTAGACCCTGATAAAATACATGATTTTTTTTTAACAGAAACTAGACAAATCCATTAAAAATGTATTTGGGACAAACAGCAAAAAATAATAATAAAAAAAAAAGCAAAGGCGGATTTGTCCAACTATGTATCAACCCATATTACATTTATTTTTTCAATGCTGGTTTTCTTTTATTTTTGAGAAAACTTTTTATTATAGAAAATTTCACAAAAGTAGAAAAGAGAGCACAGTGAAATTCCTCTGTCTAGTGTGTTAAATTTCTATCGCTGCTATCCCAAATTACCATACATTTTGTGGCTTAAAAACAAAACAACTCAATTCTCTTACAGTTCTGGAAGTCTAACATTAGGGTGTCACAGGGCTGCATTTCTCCTGGAGGTTTTAGAGAATAATCTGTCCCTTGTCTTTTCCATCTCCTAGTGGCTGCCTTCATTTCTTGGCTGGTGGCTTCTTCCTACATCTTCCAAGACAACAACATAGCATCTTCTTTCTTGGGTTCTGCTTTCCTGTGCTTTCATTGTCACATGGTCTGGCTTCCCTCCTAAGGACTCATGATTTATGGGGCTAATCCAGGATAATCTTCCCATCCGAAGATCCTTAAATTATTCACACCCTCAAAATCCTTTTTTTTTTTTTTTTTTTTGCCATGCAAGGTAATGTATTTGCAGGTGTGAAGATTACATGGACATCTTTGGGGGTGGGGAGGAGGTCTTTGTTTTGTTTCCCATCCATACTGACAACACATAGTCACTCATCCCATGTATACTGTAACTTGCTTCTAATGGTAATTCCCCCCTCATCTTTCTATTTTCTATATTTTCCAAATTTTGTACAATGAGCTAGTATTTATTACATAATCAGGACACTTTGATTAAAATGGTGATCCTACTTTTAAAACATTATACTAATTGAAAGAAGCTAGTCACTTATATGAAATATCCAGTATAATAGGCAAGTATGGAGACACAAAGTAGATTAGTGGTTGTTTAGGGCTCAGGTGGGGTGGGGGGGGAGGGGGATGTTGGGAGTCATAGCTAAAAGGTACGGGGATTTCTTTTTGAGGCATCAAAAATGTTTTAAAACTGCTTCTGGTGATGGTCACACAACCGTTTGAGAACACAAAAATTCACTTAAATGGGTGAATTATATGGTATGTGATTATATGTCAACAAAGTTGTTACCAAAAAGTCTTTTAGAAAAACAATGTGACTGATAATCATTTTATATATAATAGACTAAGAAGCCCAATCCTTTGACCCATGGTCTTTACCACACTGCAGATGCAATATTGTTCCTGTAGATACCTATTTCCAGCACAGCTTTAGAGATGTGATGGCCTCAACTCATTTGAGCATCTTTCCAAATGGTCAGATTTGGTTGATCATTAGTCATTCCCAAGAACAGTATCATCTCCTGTTTGTCCTTTTAAGACCTCCTTCCTTGACTCTAAGAGTTAGACCATTTCAAAGAGTTATGACCATTTGCAATGAACTAGTAAGACAGCCGTTATCAAAGATTAGTGTTTGGCACACCATGGGGATTTAAACTAGCTTCGTAGCAACTCTGTGGGTGCAAGAATAATACTAAAAGTAAAACAAAGTTAAAAAGCTCCCATTTATCAAGTGCTTACTATATGCCAAACACTGTTGGAAATATTTTACATGTGCAGATGTTACACAAATTTCTTGCATGTTATTTAACAGCTCAATTCAAAAGTTAATATGCTCCTATTTGTGCAAATCTGAACCTTGACAAAGATGAGCCAAATAGAAAAAAGTCACAAATTCTGAATTATCTATTAAGGTATAGTCATGACCATACCTTTACTATAATTCTGAAATCCAAAAAGCTCTGAAAACCTTAAATTCTTTTAACCACTCCTTTGGCAGCAAAAAACTGACCTGAACTGATGGCAGGTTATTTATTTATAGATTTTTGTCTTTAGTGTGAATATTCATATATTTTGCTGCATATATATATTAATATTTGGTTAGGGGGTTCTACTCTATGATTCACTGGGATATTAAGTAAGATATAAGAAATTTTAGATGTTGATTCTTATTTACATTTCATTTGTGAACACACACATATATACACACACACATTGCAATTAAATAGTTGCTTTTGTTTTAAAAGCACCACTAAAGATGGTTCACTAAAGACGGATAATGTAATAATCTTATGACAATCATAGTTCTCATTCCTGTTCTTTTTATTCATTATTTAAAATAAAATAACACTAATAACATTCTTCAAAAAGTTTATACCGGGGAAAGCCGGGACGGCTCAGCGGGTTGAGCGCTCGCTTTGAGGCCACGAGGACCGAGGATCAAATCCCGGCTCCGGCCCAGGCAGGACCCACATGCTGAACTGGGGAGTTCCCACAGTTCGGTTCTCTAACTGTCTCTGTTTCTGTCTCTCTCTCTATCTGTCAAAAGTAAAATAGAAATAAATATGCACTGAAGACAAAAAGATAATTTCTCTCTATAAATGTGAAAAGATAAAAAAAAAAAAAAAGTTTATACCATATCTTTCTTCCATTTGCTGTCATTCTAAAAAAAAAAAGAGAAGATATTATAGCAAAACATGTTTGTTCCATGAGATGGAATGGAATGTATAAATTAAAACCATGTATATGGAACCCACGTAATAGGATTAATTCAACATAAAAACCTTCAATTAGTAGACATTGAATGTCACATAGATAAGACAATGTTTTAGGCACTATTTTAAAAAAGACAAAAAATTTACCCAGAGAAATAACAATGAGGAACACTAATTTTTAAAACATCTTTAAAATTTTTTTTCTCTTCATTTATTCTACACCATGGTTATGTGTTACGTGAACTAGATGGTATAATGACCAACAGAGATTGTCACAGCTCAACATTCATGTGTCCACTGTCATTGATTATAAGGTTATAGACATACAAAGTTGTGCAGCAGTTGACCCAGGCTAAGAAAAGTTTGCTAGTTACTTTATGATCAGGTGAAGATTGGTTGCTCAGTAAAGTTTAGTAAAAACATTGGGATTTACAAAGATTCTCAAGCAGAGATGCCTATTATCAGGTGTGGAATTTCCAAGAGTTAGCTTGTTTGGAAATGTATTCTAATATTAAAATATAAAAGATCTCAATTTAATGCTTTATAGTCTTTCTTTCTTTTTTTCCTTAAAAATTACATGCTTCCTTTGCATTTCCCAGCTAAACCTCTCCAGGCAGTTACTGGGGAACAAATCCTTCTCACTATATCAGACCCAAGAAAATTATTCAAATCCAGTGCACTCGGAAGTCAGTGGAAGCTTTGAAGCTTGAACCAAGGGTAATATAAAATCTGACAAAAGCACTCTTAAAATTATTTTATTAATCCATAGATTTGGTTATTAATGATGTAGAGCTGGATACATAGATTGATAAAATTATCTTAATAATAGACTACTTTGGTTGCCACACAAAAAAATCATGGAGTACGTTGAGGCTTTTTGGAAACCTAGAGTAGATTCTCAAGTTTCCAGGCTCAATAAGTCTTGTTTGCCTATTATGCATATAAAGGCCACATTTAAAAGCATTCTGGTTACATAATCATTTTGGTTTAAGCTTACCATTTAATAAGCCATCATATCACTGAACGCACTGAAAGTGTTACTGTAACTCAAGATGAACAATTTCTGTCAGGCAAAATTTATATGATTGGATAGTTCGTTCTTTCTCTTTCTTTCTCTCTTATTTTCTTGCATATTTATTTAAAATATTCAGTAACTAGATACTTCATTCATTAGTTTTAAAATTTTTAATTTAAATAGATTTAAACTTCAATACATTTCAAATTAAGTAATTTCAATTATACCTGATTCAAGTAGATCTGACTTAGTTAGCATTGTTTTTGCCTGAATCAAATATTTTAACTATTTAGGCATTATCCATATTCTGTATAATGATGTTTAAGAAAACAGGTGGGCTATTTTATATATATATATATATATATATATATATATATATATATATATATATATATAAACATATATGGATAAAGATATCTGTCTGAGGTTACCAGACATTTGGTAATCTTGTATCAGAATTCAGTTTCTTGTAGTCATTGTTCATTTTAATATTGTACCACTAACAGCTCCTTTATAATGTCAAAATGCCTAACCCAATTTTAGTATTTTGTGGGTTCAGTTAGATCGCATTTCCCCTTTTCTTGGCCACACACACAAACACTTACTCACCCGACACAGAATGGTAACTAAAAGAACCCTGACAGAGGTGTAGGTGAACCTGACTCTGCTCATGTGTGACCTTGGCAAGTGTCAGCCTTTGGGGGCCCTACTTTCCCATTGGATTCTTTTGATTCCTTAATTCTGTTCTGAATCTTGGAATACACCATACCCATTAGCCCAAATAAAGTATTAGTCTCACTCTAATACTAGTATTAGAAAAAGCGTTCACGGACAGTTAAATCACATTTTCTGTTTTAGCTGTCTAACTTTATAAGTGGGCACAAGTGACTGTATTTTTCCACTGCTGTTAGATGTTTTTGAGTTTCTGCCATTTTGGACAGATAGAAAATTGTCATGTAAGATTTAAAATTTAACAGTAAAAATAGGTTACTTCACATTTTGGGGGACAGGGCTTTTTGGTATCTGGTCAATTACAGTTTGAACCCACCCAAGTGAAGTTAATCTTAGGATATCAAGAAAATGTTGACAAATATTCAAAAATTGTATAGTGATGTTACAATTTATATTCTTCTCTCTATAAGTGTTATTAAAAATAGTTACATGAACCTAGAAAACGTATAAGTACTGTATTTAAAAATATAACTAAATAATCTATTTTGAAGATGCACAAAATCTATATTCAGACATGACTTTTGATTGAACTCAGTTCCCTGGGATTTCCCTCTCCGTTTCCACTTTGGAGGAGCAGGGTGTCAGGCTATGAGCACAGGGGGCATAAACCAAACCAAGAATTCCCCTAGGTCCATGAAAACATGCACCTTCTCTCTCTACAAAACTTGGTAATGCATCAAAAGAATTCTCATCCATTGTGTAGTAATAGTATTTCCATGAGCAGCTGATACCAAGCACACATTTGTATGCTGCTTTGTAAAATCCATTTCCAAAGCTTTTTCACATGGTTCACTTGATTCTCAAAATAATTCCATGACACACAATACGTAGGGTTATTAACCTCATTTTAAGATGAGAAAAGTGATGCTTAGAGGTTAAGTGACTTACTCAGGTACAAATATTGGTACGGCAAAGGCAAACTCTTAGAACCCAGGTTTTCTGATTTCCCCTTAAAGATTCTTCCTAACACACCACTTTGATTTTTGAACAAAATGAAGCTACTTGTGGTTTAACAGTAAAAACCGCATGATTCCAAAAAGGCAGCTTCCTTTGGTGCACCTCTGTGATTAGGAATGGTTTACAGAACAGAATAAAAAGGGATAAGACATTTGACATTGTCATCAAAATGTACCATTCAAGGGGGGAATTTAACCAGTAAGTTAAAAGTCAGGAAACTCAAAAGCCATTTTAGAGCCTTAACTCATTACTTTATCTTCACTTTTACTGATGAGATTGTAAAATACAATTTGAATGCTAAACATATCAAACATCTAGCCACTTTTTCTTGTCCAGAAAAATCTTTCTTACATTTTTCTTGTATTGAAAATGGAGGTAATTTGGAAATTTACTTGGACAAAAAGCTATTACTAAAATATTCTATATTTATCTGTATTGATAATTCTGACTGTAGGTCAAGGTAAATTGCATTTACTTTTCGGAAAATGTCAGTATATAAATAAATTTGTTTTTCTTATCTAAATAAGGGCAGTATACTATGACATCAAAACATTTGCCGATGAGTGGTCCTTTAATTTTTACAAATATTTGCAATAAAATATTTTGCTTGGATCCTTAGATAACTTTGTAAATCATAAAAAAATTTTAGAAGCAAATCAGAGAACAAAAATTACTATAAAACGTGTTTTCTTATGTTCAGGCAAAATTAAGTAAGGGTAAGTATTTCAGAGAATGGTTAAAAACCTGGGGGGAAGCCGGGATGGCTGAGTGGGTTAAGCGCTCACTTTGCAGTGCCGGGGACCCAGGATGGAATCCCGGCCCCAGCTGGTGCGGACCCATATGCTGAACTGGGGAGTGCCCCCAGTTCAGTTCTCACTGGGGTGAGACCCCAGCCCAGTTCCTGCCCTGTGCAGCCCCACACCCACCTGTGGAATAAAACTATGTGGAAAAGCTGATGATGTGCAACTATGGAGACCGTTTTGGGCCCTCCCCCCTCTCTCTGTCTCTGTATCTCTCTCTCTCTGTCAAAAACAATAAAAATAAAAATAAATAAAAAAATAAAAAATTCTTTAAAAAAGAAAACCCATAAAAAACCCCTGGGACCTTAAACAAGGACCTGCTATTTTAGGCCTAGTTGATACCTCTGAGACTATTTAATTTGTAAGTGAACAGTGCACTTTTAAATCCACTTTACTATTAACCATTAATAAACTAAGTCAAGAGAATGTAATCCCTGATAAAATCTTTTCAATCAGACTATGCACCAAAAAACCCATTTCAAACTGTCAAGAAAATGAGTACTATGATGTATTTGGACATTAAGTTCAGCTAGATGCTAACAAAGTGAGAATGGGGGGTAATTCTGTAGACATTCCAGTTTCAAGAAAAAGTTGTTAAGTTAGCAAAATACCCAATCCTGTCATGTAACAAGTAAGCATAGCGCTGTGAATCAAATACCTTAGAAAATAGTGTTAGCATGGATCTATCACTTTCCTTTAATGCTTTCATTGCATCACGCTGCTGTTAATGGTTCTGTCTACCCTGCAATGACACCCAATCTGTCTCTGTTCGTTCTTTGGCACCTCTGAAGTCAGCAGAAGCACTCTTTCCTGGGCTTCACTGCTTCCTCCGAAGAATGCACAGTATTTGGAACAAAACCACTTTTAACCCCTTCCCAGCCATCCTGAATACAAATTTCTCCCTTCTTGATAAGTTCATATATGTCTCTTGTCAAAATCGTGAAGGATTCCTCGACATTTGTAGCATCTTTTGCTGAGGTTTCTATATACTTCATGCCACAGTCCGCTGACAGTTTTTCAGCTTCTTCCCTTGTAACTTGACGTTGTGAAGCTAAATCACACTTATGTCCCACTAGCAGAAATATAATCTGAAATGGCTGGACGTGCATTTTTGCTTCTTCTAGCCAATCTTTCACGTGTTCAAAAGATCGCCGGTTAGTAATGTCAAATACTAAAAATCCACCAACTGAGTTGCGGTAATAAGATCGAGTTATTGATCTGAAAAATAAACAGAAAAAAACAAAAAAGGTTGTAAAAGGACAAGGTGTTCTTATTGCCCTCTTTCAAACAATGTAGCACCCTAATAAAATTTTAAGATACCTTAATGGGATTTCATTAGAGTTTATAAATCAAGTATAAAAGTTAAGTGGACAAGAATGTTCTCTGAGACTATTTAAGACTCGAGCCAGTTTCATCCACTGACAACATTATTTTTAAGACAAATAAGCATTTACATGGCAAGTCATCTGGCACTGCATTAGGATATTTGTTTTTATTTTTAAATATCTGATAGAATAATTATCACATCACTGTAGTTAAAAATAGGCACACAGAAAGCTTTTGTGAAGGGCAGAGGTTGCATAGCATACCAGATTTGAAGAATCTCTCCCTGTCATTTAATTCAACAAGCTCTTCTATCAGTGAAGAAGAAACAAGACAAACTTGTTATGCTAATCACAGGTATAGCCCTATGCTCTACCTAGTCAACAAACAGAAAATGGTTTGGACATGAGCTATGTCTATGAGGTATGCTAATGATTGTTTGCCTCTCCAGATCTAGTCTTTGATCTCTGGGCCTTGACCTTGACAGAAAACTTCCCCAAACTTTGCCTCCTCCTGGGCTGTGACTTGGCAGGAGTTGTATTCCTCTGTTGGGCAGTCCTGTCACGGCTATGGTTTCCACCGGGTTCTGGTGATCTCATTCCCTTTTCTCGCCCCTTGTGGCCAGGCGGCTCATGGCTTCCCACTGTTGCTGTCCCTGAATGCTTCACCGTCCTTTGTGGATGCCCTGGACCTTGCCCACGTTTCTGTAAATAGTCACTTCATTAAACTCTTTTTAGTTAAGCTTCCACATGTCCCCTGTGTTTCCTGGACAAATCATGAGGCAAGGTGGCAATGCCACACTGTTTTCTTTTTTCTTCTTTTTTTTCCCCTGCCTTCACATACATAGTTTTCTCTACCGAGAATGTCTTCTACTCATGTTTTCCCTAGCATACCCCTATGTCTCCTTCAAAGTCAGAGCAAAAATCATACATATGAGAAGCCTTCCCTGCCAATGACCTCTTCCCTCCACCTCTCTTGGCACTCCTCTTACACTCCAGTAAGCCTTTGGCATACTGC
>PVKE010012620.1:25499-38086 GCA_004027555.1 Craseonycteris thonglongyai
GGTCCTCGTGGCCTCAAAGTGAGCGCTCAACCCGCTGAGCCGTCCCGGCTTTCCCCGGATTAACTGATCTTAATGGACGGGAAAATGCTGAATGCTTTGTGAGTCAGGGATTGCACATTCTCAGTTCCCAAGCCGTCAGTGTTGAGCACTATGATAATCCCTAAGCAAACTCATGTGTTACTGCCCGATGCCCTGGAGGTCTTTGTGCAGGACAGTGTTATCTGGTACTTTCAACTGCACACCGTCTTTATCCTTATTGCCAAAATCACAGCCCAGGCCAGTGCCCTGATACGCAAGCACCGTTTGCTGCAGGAGTGTGAAGGAGGCATTTTACCTCCCCTTTCTTTCTATTTCTTCAGCTTTCCTGTTTCTCCTCAGAATTCCCACCAGAGAGATTCTTTTTTTTTTTTTTTTTTTAAGTTGAAAAGTTTATTGACTACCATTTTACTAAAATTGCACACTGCATTCACACAGAGAGATTCTTAAAGTAATTATTAAACACACTTGTTTTTCTCTGGATTATACAAAGACTACTGTATTACACAGCCACTGAATTAAAAACAAAACAAGACCAAAAAATCCTCCCACTATCTTTAGCAGGCTACAGATAATGCAGTTCACTTAAGGTGTGGCATTTGAGGGATAATTAATTTGTTATTGTTTTGCTACTCATCTTTATATATGTGAATTCAGGCAGATGTGCAGCGCCTTAACAGACACCTAAATAAGGCTATGCTATTTGACTGAAAGTTTTAACTTTCATAAATGAATGAATTCCAATCTGGTCTCAGATTTGTTATAGGAGAATTAAGTTATAAGACTACACTCTGGCGAGATGGGTAAAGGGGAACCAGCACCCCCTTTCTTTCTTTTTTTTAAGATTTATTTTATTGTTTTTGACAGAGAGAGAGAGAAAAAAAAAAAACGAAGAGAGACAGAGAAAAGGGGGAAGGCCCAGAGCAGTCTCCATAGTTGAACTTCATCAGTTTGCAACATGGTTTTGTTCCGCACAGGTGGGCGGGGGCCACACAGGGTGGGAACTGGGCTGGGGGCCTCCTGCATGGGAGGCATACCCCTCGAGCCAGGGGCTGAACCAGGGGGCAAGAACCAAACTGGGGGCCTCCTGCCTGGGAAGCACCCCTCAGTTCAGCACTTGGGTCCACATGGGCTGGGGCTAGGATTCGATCCTCAGTCCCCAGGGCTGCAAAGTGAGCACTTAGCCTGCTGAGCCATCCCAGCTTCCCCAACCAGCACCCCTTAAACCTAGTCTAATGGGGGTATGATGAGGAAGGTGAATTATGTAGGCAAGGGGTCAGTCAAGGTGACGAGCTCTTAGCAGCACTTTGTCCCTCCCAATTGCAAGATCTGGTTTTGATGATTAAAAAAAACCTATACTTCTTTTATACCTTGAAAGCTATACCATTAGCAGATCTTATCCCATTTTCAAAGAACAGTCTCTCAGAATGTTTTTCCTCCTCCTTGCCCTAGCTGAAATCTGCGGGCCCCTGAGAACAGTTTTCCCTGTAGTTCATTCTATAGCATCAGGAGAAGGTGGCTTCTGCTTCCAGATAATCATTCTCTCCCAACCCTGTTGTAAAAAAAAAAAAAAGTCCCTGTCCTTTGAGGCTTATGCTGTCTGGCTCTATCATTTGTTGTCATCTGCTAACTGCTTGGTCATTCTCCATGTCCTGAAGACTTTAGCACTTCTTGGCTTTGTCTCAGTTTCTGCCACTTCACTCACTGATTTCAACATCCATAGGAATGAGCTGTCTGAGTTTCTTAACTTCCTCACTTCTAATGAAATTTCCCCTACATTCTGCCTTCCTCATCCACTTCCTTTTCATCCTCAGAAACATTCACTACCTCCAAAACTGAAATGGACAATATACTTTTTGACCAAAATCTCACACAGGCAATATGTTTTTACTGTGATCATTCCTTAATTTCATCAAGATTTGTGATCCAATGACCAACTCTAGCACTTTCTATCCATTAATTCTTTTATCTTCACCTCCTTCTGTATCTTAGTTCTATGAAACATCACTATATTTTTTCCCTTGGAAATATCTCAATTCCCAAGCCCCTCTCCCTCTGTCATATTCATCTGGGAAAACGATATTTGGATCAGTCCAACACGCAGCTGGCTGTTTCAGGGCAAAAATAACTCAAACAGGTAGGCTGGTGGCACTGTGAATTAATTGTAACCAATCCCAAGTGGACATTTGACACTGTCTAGGGATACTGCTGGATTCAGGAGAAACTCCTCTCCCTCTTACCTCACATTTAGACTTCTACCATAGGAAAAAATAAAATTTCCATCCACCCTTCCTCTCCCCACGAAAGAGAACTGGAGAACATTTCCCCACTTTTACTTGATTTTCCCACAGAAGGAAAAATGGTGGCTCAATTGGGTAGAATCTCTTCCTCGGGCTGGTGGGCAGAATGGCTGTGTGTTCAAGGTCAGGGCTCTTGCGTAGCATCCTTTTCCTCTCCGTCCCACTTTCTGGATCTTTGATATTGGTTTGCTGATTGTGAGAGGTAGGCAAGTGTCATGTCTCTGCTCATCACTGAATACCCAGGGGTTCTCAAATGCCTGGCACCTAGTGGGCACTCAATGCCTTCTTAGTAAGTGAATGGTCAATTTGATGGAAGCCATGAATGCAGCTGTTGGTGCAACAGCAGAAATGGCAGAGAGGGTAAGGAAGTTTGAGGGAACGAGATACCAGCAGTGCAAAAAAAAAAACCCAACAAAAACACAAAAAACTGAAAGGTGCCCAATATTAGATCTATTAGCTATGTTCTTACACCAAGGTCACTGGGTTGCTATTAACATGTCAGTGTTGGAGGAGGGTGAATAAATTAAGTATACACATATGCATCCTAAATATACACCCCAAGAAAATACAGTAGCGGGTTCAGTAGTGAAGTTTCTTGGGAGAGTAGTATCCTTTAACCCTGGGCATGCTGATGAAACCTCTCCAAAGACAGGTTGTAGTTATTAATATCTTAAGCTCCCTACTAAGAAGAAAGATGCATAATACTTGGTGAAAATGTTTGGGTTTTGGAGAATACTTGTATAATATCTGGACGTACCTCTCTGACCCATTAGGTTGGAGACCCAAAAGGCTACCAGCTTTATGAGGGCTGAAAGCTAGAGATGTCTCTTTAGCTGATCCAAGCCACAACGCAAGCAGCTTTGTTATTTGGCCCATGGTCCACCAAATCTAATGGTGCTGAAGTGCCTATAGCAGACAGGGATGCTCTATAAGCCTGAAGAACGTTCCACTGGCCAATTACAAGAATGGCATTTGGGAATAAAGGCAAACCCTCTGTCAAGGGCTATGCTTTTGAGATAATTTGTGCCTTACAACCCGGCTTTCACCATGTGACTGTGCAATACGAGTGCTCATCAAGCGCTAGGTGTTCTCCAACTCCTCAGCTGGAACTTGGTCACCAAGCAGAGGTCATACATATAGGTAGGTCTAGGGGTGGAATCTGAGGGCACCCAGAGTAATAAAGCTCAAACGCCCAGCATGCCTCCCCCTGCATCATCCTCTCCATATATGGCCTTATTTGGATTTCCTTACAATTAACCCTGTGGAGGTTGGGGCCAAAAAGCAATTACAGCATAGTTCACCTTCTTTGGTAAGAAAACTTTCTATTCTTTATATTTTTACATTTCGTAGGACTGGCAAGAAGAGGTATTAGGAAAGGGGTATGTGGATGGGTCTAGAGTATGTATCCTATGCAAATATTCACAAAAACCCTCTCTAAAAAGGGGCTCTTTTACTCCCATTTGGATTCAAAGTGGTCATGGTAGAGATGGAGGCTATGACTGGACTCAAAAATGATTTTCTCTTACTTGGACTGTTATCACTTAATATCAAATTTTCCAAAGCTACTGACACCTCGAATATGGTACTTTGCTCTGGGGGTAGCATCATGGAAGGGATACTGATATGTCCTTACTGTAGTAGACATGTTAATCTGGAGTCAAGTGACGTTAGCACCGCCATCCATGAATTCATCGGATGCCTTATACATGGTCATAGTATCCCATACTTTACTCCAGACCAAAACTTCACTCAGCAGAGGAAGAGAGGGGGCCATGGGCTGATCCCGTGGAATTCAGTGCTTTTCTCATGTCACTGTCACCGAGTGAAATCTGGTCTTATAAAACTGTGGAATGGGTCATTAAGATTCAGTTATGGCAGGAAGCTGGGATGGCTCAGCAGGGTAAGCGCTTGCTTTGAAGCCCCTGGGAAATAAAAATCGAATCCTGTCCCTGGTGAACCCATACGCTGAACTGGGGCATGCTTTTCATGCGGAAGGCCCCAGTTCGGTTCTCGCTCCCACTCCCAGGTTCAGCCCCTGGCTCGAGGGGGTGTGCTTCCCACGCAGGAGGCCCCCAGCCCAGCTCCGGCCCTGTGTGCCCCCACCCATCTGTGTGGAACAAAACCATGTCGAAAACTGATGACATACAACTATGGAGATTGCTCTGGGCCCTCCCTGTTCTCTGTCTGTCAAAAACAATTAAAGAAAAACAAACAAACAAACATTCAGTTATACCCATGTCTAGATGTATAAGATTTTGGCCTGATCCTCCAGGATATGTATGTTGTAAACTTGTGAGGAATACAGTGGGTGATGTTGTTTTACCCCTAAATAGATGATGTGGGATGGGAAACAAAGAGTGGCAGTGGGGGTGATGGTGCCTCTCACAATTACACTTAATGAGTCTCTAAATGTTTTTGTTGCTCCTAATCCCCGTGACTCCGCACTCTGAGGATATAAAGGTTTTAGTATCCAAGGGAGAAATGTGTTCACTAGAAAACCCCATGATGCTTCTACTGAATCAGCTGAGAGCACCAGTTGGCCACGTGGGGATGCTTATGGCAATGGGTAACCAGGCAAAAAAAAGGGATAACAGTATTGTGGGGACCACATTGGCTTTCTGCAGTTCTTGCTGCTCAGAATGCCTGGGGTCTTTGATTCATTCCAAGCCCGGCCAAGTCTTTATGCCTCAGACATGCTTTCAGTTACTGTTATTTTTTAATAAGGTCCTCAAGTTGGTTTTGTTGCTGACCTAATTGATAGAATCTGCATTTATTTTGAGAGAAAAAAAAGACACAAAACAAAGTCACAAATAGTTTTTAACTTTCAACATAGTTTCACAAGGCTAAAATTCATTCTTTTTTATTATGCTTAAAAACACATGAGACCTACCCTCTTAACCATGTTTAAGTGTACAGTAGAGCCTTATTCACTATTAAGCACAATGTTGTACAGCAGATCTCTAGGACCTTTTCATCTCACGTGACTGAAACTCCATACCCATTGAATACTAGTAGCTCATTTTCTTCTCTGCCCACCCAGTGGCAACCACTGTTCTATTTTCTGCTTCTATAGGTTTGACTACCTTAGATACCCCATATAAGTGGAATCATGCATTATTTTGTCCTTCCTTCTGTGACTAACTTGTTTTACTTATCATAATGTATGTCCTCAAGAGTCATCTAGGGATGCCGGGATAGCTCAGCAGGTTGAGTGCTTGCCTTGCAACTGCAAAGTCTGGGGATCAAATCCCGGCCCCGGCTCCTGCAAACCCATATGCTGAACTGCAGGGCAACTAGTAATGGCCAAGATGGCAGTGACGGTTCTTGCCTCCCATGCAGGAGGCCCCCAGTTCAGTTCCTGCCCTGCACATCCCCACATCCACCTGTGTGGAATGAAACCATGTCCAACTGATGATGTACAATTATGGAGACTGCTCTGGGCTCTCCCACCTCCCCTTCTCTCAAAACAATTCATCCATGTTGTAGCATGTAATAGGATTTCCCTTTTTATGGCTGAATAATATTCAATTGTATGTGTACATCACATTTTGTTTATCCATTCATCCACAAAGGCTATTCTTATAGTATATTTCCTTTAGAATAGAAAAAAATGGTTGTCTTACTTATAAAAACATTTTTAACTGTTTAATTTTCCTCTTTAATTTTATTTCTGAAATAATACATAGATAAATGACATTGAGACCATTGAAGTCTGCTTACATTTACAATGAATTAATATATGAGCAGTGCGATCTGCATGTGAATGATATCTTCTGGGAAATTTGGAATTTTTTTTTGAGACAAATAACATGTTTACTGAGATTCTAAAAAATGTAAATGATATCTCCAATTAAATAGGTATTTATGTAGCTTCCTGGAAGGCACTACAACCAGGACGCTCCTATCGGATGAAGGACAACAATCCACAGGCCCTAGAAGTCTCAAGATTATTTATACTAGATAGTTACTTCCATAAAAAAAATTTCTCTGAAAGGAGCAAGATTATATACACCTTATATGCTATTATGCACTTTGTTGGATGTGCAGAGGCCTCTTGAAAAAGCAACAAGGGGAAGCCAGGATGGCTCAGTGGGTTAAGCGCTCACTTTGCAGCGCTGGGGACCAAGGATTGAATCCTGGCCCCGGCCCATGCAAAACCATATGCTGAGCTGGGAGCTCCCCCAGTTCAGTTCTCTCTCTGTCTCTGTATCTCTCTCTCTCTCTCTCTCTGTCAAAAACAATAAAAATAAATAAATAAAAAAATTAAAATAATAATAATTTTAAAAAAGCAACAAAATTGCAAGCACTTGCTAACTTACTCAGGTACAATGAACCAGATGCACCACCCTGGAAACGCCCTTCTGTGGCTTTGCCAACTGTAAAAACAGGCGTCTAGAGGACAGAAGTACTCTGATGCAGAAGGCTGTTGGCAGCAAGCAGCCCATGAACGCATTAGTCTTGTGAGAGCCTAGGTTCACCATTGTGTTGATGCTTTATTTACCTGCTTCCCTTGCCTTGTGATCTGGGCCCTTAGGACTACAGGAGACTAAAACCCAAGTCTCCCAGCTCCTTTTATTTCTAATGCTATAACAACAGTCCCTGCTCTCGCCTAACAGTCTGAAACTCGGAGCTTAGAACTTACGGCATCTTTCTTTATACCTACAAATATTAAAATTTGTTTTGTTTTATTATTCTAGGGTCTCTCCAACAAAAATCAAGTTAGTGGTTGTAGGGGCTGTATATAATACTGACAAGACCAAATGGGTCATGTCTTTGCATATTTGTCAAGATAGGCGAGGTTCTCAGCAGTAATATACAACCCACTTCTTGATAAAAAAGAATGTTTAAAAAAATTTAGGCTCTATTTTAAAACCATTGGCCACAATTAGTTACATGATTCTGCTAAGTACAAAAAAGGAAGGGAAATGTATTCCTCCCATGGGTTCAGAAGTAGCATCAGATATGAGTGAGCACTGAGTCTCTACCACATATTTTTCTTCTAAGAAGTTCACTCACATTAGTTTTTTGTTTGTTTGTTTGTTTGTTTGTTTTTTGTCAGTTTTCTGAAGACCTGTCACCTCCAATCTGGCCTTGGGATCTGCAGCAGAGATATCATCCTAGGATTTCCCTTCACCATCTTCCTGGGTATTTGCTTTGCCTTTCTTCACAGTAGTTCCTCTTCTTCCCTGGTTTCTCCTGTGTGGGTGTGTATGTGTGTGTGTATCAAAGCACACACACTCACCTGGGAGTCTCCAATTTTGTTTCATCTCAGTCCAATGGCTGCAGTTACTTTTCTACCAATATGGCCAGACAGTGTGATTGACCTCTGCAGCATTTTTTTTTTCTTAAGATTTATTTTATTATTTGAGAGGTGAGAGAGAAAGAGGGAGGGCACAGAGCGGTCTCCATAGTTGGACATCACTAGTTGTGACATGGTTTCATTCCACACAGGTGGACGTGGGGCCCCGTGGGGTGAGAACCTTTGCCATCCCGGCAGTTACCAATAGTGCTGCAGTTTAGCATATGGGTTTTGCACGGGCCAGGGATGGGAATTGAACCCCGGACCTCGTGATTGCAAGGCAAGTGCTCAACTGCTGAACTATCCCGGAAGGCCCTGTGCAGCTTCTTTCATGTGTCTTTTCCCCGTTACTTTCTTAGATTTTGTTTTCCATTCATCTCTCCCTAATTTTCCTTGTCTCCAATAGTCCTCTGCTGTACAATTTACACCTTCTCTTCCACTTTTAATCCCCATTTTAGAGTCTGTTCCTCTTTCCTCTCAATTTTCAGTCTTAAATTTCACCTTACAGTTGCTTTCATTAACCTAAAATAAAATTTTTTTTCTATTACAGTTGACAGCTTTCATTAATTGTTGCTTTCCTGACAAAGCTTCTCCCATTTGCTCCTTTATCATTCTTCCAATTTTCCTAGTGATTGTAACGAAAAGTTTTCGTCCTTAAAATAAGTGCTAATGGCATTGCATGATCTGTGTAAAAAAAAAAAGTGTGATAAATCAGGCAGGAAGATAAACCTTTCAATTTTGATAGAGGGGACAAAAATCGAGGAAGTCTCTAGAGTCTACAGATCTGACTAAATCTCTCCCTAAAATACAGTAGGTGTTTCAAAGGGGAGAGCTGATGAAATCATCCAGAAACACCAGCAAAAGAGACATAGAAAACCGTAAGAGAGAAGAAACTGTGACAGGCTTTCAAATAGATACCTAACTTTAAGGAACTGTTTATGTTTTCTTTGAAGTATTTGTTCCCAAAGTGCTCCATCTATCATCTAATCTATCTGTCTATCTATCTATCTATCTATCTATCTATCTATCTATCTATCTATCTATCTATCTATCTATCTATCTATCTATCTATCTATCTATTATCATCTATCCCTAAAATGCTCTATGTAAAAGAACTCTGGGTTGGGAAACACCCTATGTTCCTTGGCATTCACAATGTGTATTAGAATAGTAATATGTTAAAAGCTCTGAGAAATCCTGCAACGACCCAGCATTTCCAAAACTGTTTGATCAAGGAAACGGTTTCTCAAATTACACCTATTACTATCATTTTGAAAAATGCCACTCTGAAGAAAAATGATAGGCAATGCTAGAATTTGAGAATCTATAACCCTTCTTCATAATGCCTTCTCTTATAGCCAGAAAGTTCCTACTGTCTAGCAACTCCCATTTGCTGTATTCTCTCTTGGTCTCTCTTTTCAGAGAAAACAGTTCAGTTTGGGCCACACACTATTCTTTTGTATTTGTGAGGCAGAGGTCTGTGATTAAGGCTGTCCTTCAGCCTTGTCTAGTTGAAGCCATATCATATGATGTCCTGCGAAAAGGAAGTTCACTTGGAAAAGCTAAAGAATCAGGAGAAAACTCACTTTTAACAGTTATAGTACAGGAAGGTAAGTTAAAAACAGATTATGGCCAATCATACAATTAGAAGAAAACAGGCACAGAGAAGGGTCCCATTTTGTCAAAAAAAAACACCAAAGGTATTTGTCATGTAACTTGTGAGGCACTCACCATATTAGTGAGATAGAAATCAGCCTAAGAGAGAAGTCTCTATTCCTTTACCTCAATATTTTTTTGGCATTGAGATATTTTTGATGGCTTCTTTATATCCTACCTATTGCTATGAGTGGATGGTCTTAAAGACTTACTGCTGGTAATATAATTTGAGTTAGCAAGGTGTTCCTAAATTAAAAATGAATCATTAACATACTTGTAGCAAGGAAAATACAAAAAAAGTCACTACATTTCAAGAATGCTTAAGAGAACATCGTTAAGATTTTAAACTAAAATGAAATTCCAGCTAGCTAGCCTTCAACATTTACTCAGGCATGCTCATATACAGAACTAGTATCTATATTTTGAAACTCACAGCTTAAACTAAAAACACACTTTTACAGTTAAAACACACGCTGACCTCTGTTTCACAGTTTTCTAGAACTACTGTAGGTTAGAACAGTCCTTTATTACCTAGAGCAGGGGTGGCGAACCTATGGCACACGTGCCCAAAGTGGCACGCGGAGCAATTATTTCAGCACGCAGAACTGTGAATACCATTTAAAAAATTATTGCTTATGCTCTTACAGACATAAAAATAATCGATACCTCTATCTCACTCGATGGGTTGGCATGCGAGCCAAGCGAGTATACTCTTATTTCATAAACTTTGACACTCAATTGCCAAAAGGTTCGCCACCCCTGAGGAGTGATTCCTTTTAGAAAACAATGGTTTTTACTATAACAGGTGTTTCATGATAAGTCAGGTAGATTGTGTGGGATGTCAACTTTTCAAGTGAACTTCCTTGAATTATATATGATCAGAATTGATTAAAAGTTACTGCCATTTGGAGGCAGATTTATTAAAACCATAGAGTATTGGCTTTGTAGGTATTTTGCTCTGGAAAGAATGAAAATATCTTATTAAAGTAATATGTGATGTCCCCTGATATATGTGGGTGTGTGCCTTCGGATCACCTGAGTGGCTCACCTTTTCTTCCTACTGCTTGACAGACAGACTGGAAGAAAGCAGATTCCTTCTAATTCAGCTAGGCTAAGAATAACTGGCTCTTAATATACCAACATTAATACCCTCTGATCATTCTCAGATGTTCCTTTTAAGACATGAAACGGGTAAAAGAAAAACAGAATAAGAAGCTGAGGAAGGGGTAAGACACATGGGGAAGAGAAAGACACACAGTAGAAGAGGAGCTAAAGGAAAAGAGGAAGAGGCAGGCAGAGGATGAGGGAAAGCCCTCTAGTGCCCTTTATCAGTATTCAAGGCTACCCTTGGATTTTGGGAGGGTAGGGAGAACTGTCCCTTATGTAGATAGCACTTACTGCTTATGGCCCTTTGCTAAGTTGATTAGCTGGTTAACTAATGTCTGCAGGTCTTCCATTGCTCCCAATCTCAAAGGTTTAGTGGTTCTGCACAAAGACTGACTAAAGCAACTCATCAAGGGAATGTCTCCCAAATTATACTCTTTAGAACAGTAGTTAGTGTAGATTTTCATATTTTAAAAATAGCCTCTCAAATAAATTTTGGAAATGCTAGTTTAATCAAAGCTAGGATACTTTGCCACCAATACTTCTTATGGGAATTAATGATATTAATTTCTAAGACAGTACTATATGGAAACAGGGATTTCCAAACTTCTCTGATCACAAAACCCCATCTTTTAAAAAGAATCCCGGGGAAGCTGGGATGGCTCAGTGGGTTAAGCGCTCACTTTGCAGCACCGCTATTTCTTTATCTCATTTTATTTTTTTATTGCCCTAAGTGCTTTTTATGGGATAAATTCAAAACCTATATTCTTACATCTGATGCTCTCCATTCTCCTAGCCCTTCCAATATTTACCCTTATTAACACTGTGTTCAACAATATTCTTGTTTCCTTGCCTGCTAAGCTTTTTTTTCACCATGATAATTAAAAACTTAAAAGTGCTGATTGAAGGTTTCCCTGCAATGCCCACAAGGCTAAATCCATCTTCCAGTCTAAGTGTGACCTTGAAACTAATTTCTCCTCAATAAACTGAGAGCTGAAGTGATTAGTACCAATGTTGGTCTCACTTGCTTAAAAGGAACATTGCTTGATTTAAACCTTTTCTTTTCCCTTCGCCTGAGATGGAACACAGTGTCCATGAAGATGATAATGTCCTAGGGATAACAGAAAAATGAGAGGAAAAGTACCAGAATGACGACCTGGAGCACAGCCACTCCAACTCAGACCATTTGCCTTAAGACTGTTACACAAGAGAAATAAACTTCTATCTTTAATGGAAGCACTGTAATTTTAACTCTCCTTATGCACCAATTTAATGTTTATCCTCACTAAAACATGTTCATGATAAAAATGTAACATTTGAGTGTTGTATTACAACTTATAGTATGCTCACATACGGTATATGTTAATACATTATATTTTTGTAAATGGTCTTCGTTTTGATTTTGTTCCCTTTTATTTTTTGCAAGCAGTTATTGGCTGCTAGCATATTAACCTGAACATTAAAAACTAAGGCTTTATTTGTCAATTATATCTCAATAAAATTGGGAGAAAAAAAGAAAATTAATGCTAGTTATGGTCATAATACTGGCTATTTTGTTATTCTGTAACATATTTATGTTTTCAAGTTACACCTCAAGCTGTCAAAGAAGGTGTTTTTCAGGGAAGCCAGGATGGCTCAGTGGGTTAAGCGCTCACTTTGCAGCGCCGGGGACCGAGGATCGAATCCTGGCCCCGGCCCATGTGGACCCATATGCTGAACTGGGAGTTCCCCCAGTTCAGTTCTCTCTCAGTCTCTGTATCTCTCTCTCTCTCTCTCTCTCTGTCAAAAATAAATAATAAAACATAAAAAATAAGAAGGTGTTTTTCTGTTAGTTTATATCTAATCACTAATAAACCTCCAAATATAAAATTTCCCACAAATCCCTACTGGTATGATTATGACTAACAGAAATATATATTCATGAACTATAGTAACTTTCTATGAAATGAATGTGCAAGAATATCTATTATTCAAAATAAGTGTCTGTATTTTCTTTTTTTTTTTTTATCTTTTCACATTTATAGAGAGAAATTATCTTTTTGTCTTCAGTGCATAGTTATTTCTATTTTACTTTTTGACAGATAGAGAGAGAGACAGAGACAGAGACAGTTAGAGAACCAAACTGTGGGAACTCCCCAGTTCAGCACGTGGGTCCTGCCTGGGCCGGAGCCGGGATTTGATCCTCGGTCCTC